>JAHWFP010073319.1:0-17055 GCA_023313725.1 Lithobius niger | reverse complement strand
GTGTATGCGTCGTCGGAATTCCTTAACTATTCACGATTCCAAATTTACAATGGTGAGTGTTAGAAATAAATTGGAAAATTTGTTATTTCTCCCGTAATAATTGTTCGATTTACGTCAAATTTTGGTTCAGCAATACTGTTTGGGGTATGAAGCGTTGTACCAAATTTCATTCCAATCCGATCTTTGGTTTGGGCTCCACCCAGACTAAAAATGTGCAACCAACGGACCAACGGACCAACCAACCAACATTTTGCAATTTGGTGTCCGTTATAGGCTACGCTTCGCTCGCTTCGCTCGCTCGCTCCGCCAACGAATAGGGATCGCGCCATGACAATTGCACTATATACTTGTTTATATTTCTAATGAATAAATGTCTACTTTGAAATGTTACTGTGTCATTAATAATGCACTAGCGTAAATGTAAAGGCATAGTCTTATACGGAAGGCGGATCGAGTGAAAGTAACGTAAGTCGTGGCTAAATATAAGTAGAGCCCAGAAAATGAGCACGAGTATGAGAAAAAACACAACGTTTCAAGGGTTACTGATGCCCCTTTAGTCAAGCGTAGGCTAAATAAAATATCCGCTAAAATATAGCCTTGTAGAATTACAAACACAAAACATCAGAAATGTCATGCTGAATTCAAAGCAGAATAGTTTAAAATCAAATATAAAATGTTGAGTGGACCTAATAAGCAGTCCTGGTTAGAACAGGGTGGCAATAGGAAAGGAACCAAACAGCTTGCGCTGGGACGAGTTGCTTGTCAAACCCATACTGTGACGTGTTTACGTGATTCCGTCTAGTGTTTCCGAACTTCCCACTGAACGAAGATTAACTGAGGTACGGGAGCAACGTGTCCATTTTTTTTGCGGTGCCGCGTCGATTCAGCAACATGCAGTTGATGGATTGGTCATGGATTGGTCATGGATTGGCCAGTTCAGTTACACCTCCTGGTTCAAAAACAATTTTAGTTAAGGACGGGAAAGCCAAGGGCATTTAACAATTTTAGTTGGTATCTATTCATTTAAGAAAATGGCTTCTTCCGTATTAGCGCTTATAAGCCGAGACTTTATGTCTTGCCGAAATGAATTTTGTATAATTCACTGGTTAAACGTAATCACATGACAAAGACTGAATTGAAACAGAGTTTATGCATATAACACTCGGGGTCGAATAATTCCAGGTGTTAGCCGAATTATTTGTAATAACTCTTATTACGTGTTGCTGAATTGATGCGGCATCGCAAGAAAAAGGACGTAATGCTCTACGTCAAACAATCATCGTTCAGTGGGTGGTTCGGTGCCAATGGGGGAATCACGTGAATACGTCACAGTGTGGGTTTAACAAGCAATTCCCCCAGAAGACCACTTTCGAACAAATGGTTACCCGAATTAAATATTGAAATCCACCTCAGCTGAAATACGTGGCCAGACAAAATGGAAGAGACGGACAACTCGTCACTTCCCAATAAGTGACGAATAAAGCATGCGAAGGACGACGATATCCGCCTTCTGAATTGTGTTAAGCCCGTGTCAGACGAGAAGATTTTCCCTCACGACAGGGCTAAAAATCGGGTCGGGAGGGTAAGTTGGCTCGTGTGACATGGGGTAGACGACAAAAGTTGGGAGTAATTAAAGAGTCGTCCAGACTCGAAGGCCAGGCTAGGCGGCCAGCCCTCCGGGTACCGACTTTTTCTCACGTGACCGATAGAGACCAATGGTGAACGCATACCAAACATTCCAGAAAAAGGGGTGAAGTTGGACATAAAGAGAGCAAGTGTTTGTTGATCCTGAGGGCAGTCGGGAGTGGAGGAAATGTGCCCGTGTGACAACCAACTCCAAACACGACAAAATGTGGGGGAAAACCATTTCTGCCCTTAGGACAATCGTGTCGTGAGTGAAAGTCTTTCTGTCTGACACGGGTTTAGCCGGCGGGACGGAATACAATGGTCCCCCTCCCTCTCTCCTTCCCCCTTCCCACCTGGCGAAGCCAACGTCGCGGCCGCCTTCGGCGAATTTCTTCCGAAAAACCACAGCACAAGTATTTGTGGCACAAGGTCACGTGCACAGATAAAATTCATGCATCTTCAGTTCGACGCGTTTATGTAAACGCCGGATTATAGGATTACTACTTAAGCAGACAGAATAAATAAACACACAGTTAATTAAGTTACGAAATAGGCCTTCAACTCCTCCTGTAAGCTAGAGGTTCCACAGAATTGCAATTACTCCTTTTTATACGTAATCACGTGCAGGAATTTCCCCCCTTAATTAGCCACTACTCATGGCCCTAATAAGTTGATACCGATTGGCTACAGCATAATTACCACAGGATCACAATCTAGCCTTCAATTGTTCTAGCCTTGGCTTCCCTGGAGACTGAAGAGTCCTTCACCATAGATCGGGATGCTGCAAACAGTTGATTTGGTTTCTTTACATCGAATAGAGCAGTGACGTCTGCCGCCATATTTGCACCAGTATGGGTTTTGGAGGGCATAACTACAAGGTGCACTACATAAAAATGGAGGGAAAAACAACGGAAGAGCGGATTTCTTAGGCTTAAAATAACGTTGTTTTCACCAACAACAAAAATCGCGCGTTTTAGGTCTAAGAAATCACTCTTCACAGCATCGGCTGCAGTATGACGCCCTTCTGTTTGTCTCTGAAGTGCCCCTTGCAGCTAACCCATCCAGGCTCCAGCATAGAGTTATATACAATAATACTACGTCGTGTCACTGTTCTATCCCTTTTGCCTTGGAGTCGTACTGACTTGGCCTAAGCCCAAGCTGGATTGCTGGCCACAGCAGAGGTCTAGCCTTTTATCGGGCCAGGCGAACCTTTGTCGTGCTGGCATCCAACCCTTTCCCATTGACAGGGCTTCACAAGAAGGCCCTCAATTCGGGTTACCTTTACACCTTCCTCGATTCAGTGTACATGGGGGAATCCTTCGTATTTTCCCAACTCCTGACGTCACAACTACGCCAGAGCCCAACCCTACACCTGTCATATGAGTCACCAACTCGGTGGCGTGGCTGAGGTGAAAGGGTTTATTATATTCCCTTAAAATAGGAACGCTGATCAATCCATGCTGATACCAAATGGGATAAGCAAGAGATTGGAGAGCTACATTTACTTTTCCTAACAACGCTTGCAAACCAATTAGTAAATAACGATTGGGGAGAAAATTACGAGGTGCAATGTATATGAATGAGATATCGACGAAATATGTGAATGCCTCAACTAGGTTGTTCTACTTTTCCACACTACAGAAGATATAATAGGACCAACAACTCGTACCGCAGGACGGGAGTCTATTCCGCGCTTTTTGCGTATTGCTTTTCCATTGGCTGTTGATTTTGCTACCTCCACTGACGTCACAATGCAGCTCAACATCTTACGCACATGCGCATAAGTCACACCTGAAAGGCTCCAGTGTGCGCGCTTCCAGTGACGTCAATTAACGAGCTGGTGAATGACCAACCTTCCTATATGCTATCGTTTCATTGATTGCCACAGGTTGAAGGTTCCCTGCCGTTCAAAATCCCTAGCTTAAAAAAAATGCGATGAAGTTAATTGTTCGCATTTCCTATCGGCTGTCGACAATCAATATCGGACGAAATTAAAAGGAAAATGAGCCATTCCAAATTATATGATTCGCAGAGTTTCTCAATTGGGGGGTTTTGTCTTCCAGACGAAAAACTTAACCAACGACGAATGAAAATCACTTAAAGCCTGTTAAGAAATTGTCGGTTCTCAGAATAGCTGAATAGCATTTTTTCTTTGAGGGAATTTTTAATTAAATAGAAAACCAAATTTATGCATACCACTGGCACACGGGCATGATTAGACTTTAATGGGAATTTTTCTGCAATTATTGTAATTTAACACTAGCGGACCTTTTCGTGTTTCTTAAAATGAAAAAAAAAACGAAGTAGAACTGCGAGATTCTTTAAAAAGTGATCAGAGCGTCTTTAGTTACAAAAAGAAGATAAAAGGAAAATATAATAATAATGCAAAAATGTTAGAACCTTTAATTAAACTATTCATAATAAAGCAGCCTGTGTAAACACAACAGGCTTATGCTTGTTTATTAATTCCCAATATCACCTGGAGTACATGTAAAAAAGCGCTACTTTCACTGCCTTTTAAATTCTACTAACGTTTCTTAATTATTGGAATTCAGTTGACTGAAACATTAAGCCTTGTCCTTTCGAAGAACTTAATGCACATCAATTGGAGCTTTGAAATAATACAGCAAGACTTTCACATTTTGGTTCGTACAGAAAGATAATAACATGATACATTTTCCCCATTGCTGAATAGGAGACCATGGATGATCAAAGACCATCTGATAATCAAACGGGTTGTGGGCGACAACGCGACCAAATTATATCAATTATACCAAAATTAAGCATACAAAAACAAACACTCGTCACTGGAGGTTTATTTCTCTTCATAATTGGCGTAGACATTTTTAAAACAGTTTTAAATACCGGCATTATAATGCCGTAAAAAGTTTTAGAAACATTATTATTTTTAAAACTCTTTACGGAGCTACAAACACATCACTAGTCAAAACAATAGTTTTTATTCGCAAAGTAAGAACGTCTTTAACAGGGGTTCATAATTATTTAAAAATTATGTTTACTTTTGAATATGTATAAAAATGTCAGTTTCGGCCATCAAAAATAATTAGTTGGAGAACGAAAAAAAAAGTAGCATTCTAACCACGCAATCTTTTTTTTTTGTATGATCAAGCTAAGAGGAAAAAGTGTGGTTTTTTTCCTTTTCTTTTTTGTAGATAAATTTTCACGTTTATTTTTTTTTTTGCCGTTGCTTCGTAAGCTCTGTCCCTTTGTGCTGTAAATCGAGTACTTGATAAGCTGCTAATCTTTATTTGCACATGACACTGCAAATATACACACTGTAGACGTTGCATCGTAAACAACATGGAAGCTTTTCATTACAACATGGAACTTTTCCTATACAATACAGAAATCCACCTTAATTAAACAAACAAACAAACAAAAAACGCCTTTGATGTTGTTCGCTCAGATAACGTAAACTTCGGCAGCAAGTTCGTACATAAAACTCGTAATCGATGTCGAAATAAATTTTTAACGGAGTTGAAGCGAACCACGAAAGTTTCAACTTTCTTCTCCCCCCCCCCCCCTTTTCTACTCTACCCTCTCCCACTACATAGACGGCAGTTTTTACCCCAATTAACAACGATTGCTTTGTGCATAATCGATCTCCACATCCATAGCATCCGGAGCAGCAGTGAAACTCAGTGTATGGCCGTCAAGATTGACAAAAATATCAAGTTTCAGGGCTGCACACTGGATTGTTTTGCAGTCCCCGGATGATACAATGCAAGCAGGATCGCAGCGACTGGGGATGGATGGGGGGGGGGGGGAACCACCCCCAACTGTCCATGAAGATATTTAGTTGGCAAAATCGAGTCGTCGAGTTGGAAACTCGATTCAAGTTTCGCTACAAATTCCCGTTTCCATGAATACTAATTAACTATCAATATCATTCGGCCAGTTTGAAAGTAAAGTTTTATGATGCAGGTAGTATATGCGTCATCCTCTCTAAAAGCTGCAAACATGGACGGCGAACAACAAACACGCATAAATATCTATGGCAAGCCATTCCGTCTTTTATTGCAGAATTAGACATGTCTCTAATTCAATTACAGATATCTCTAATTCAATTACAGACATCTGTAATTCAATTACAGATATCTGTAATTCATTTAAAGATATCTATAATTCATTTACAGATATCTGCAATTCAATTACAGATATCTTTAAATACCCCGAATTACAGATATCTGTAATTAAATTAAAGATATCTGTAATTAAATTAAAGATATCTGTAATTCTGTAATAAAAGACGGAATGGCTTGCCATAAATATCTGCTTTCTAATGCCACAAAAAGTTCTGGAAACATTATTGTTTTTAAAACCCTCTAGTAGCTCCAACACATTAATAAACAAAACAATATTTTATATTCGCAAAGTAAGAACTTCTTTAACAGGGGTTCGTACTTATTTTAAGATTCCGTCTACGTTTGAAGTATTTATATAAAAATGTCTGCTTTGGCGAAACGCTGCCCCTCATTGTTTCTGATCGTGCGCTCAGCGCTTGTCCATACCGAGCGGGCAAAAGTTGCGAAAGTTGGCAAAATTGAAAATTGACTTAGCCGTTTTGTTTGCTATACTATCTCTTGTTATTAGCCCGTCACCACCAAGACTTAAACGATATAATGGATGAAACAGTAAAAAAAACAAAATACGTTTCAAAACCGTCCCCTCCGTATTTTGACTATGGCCGAGTGAATTTCGGTCGAATGGAGCTTTGGTCACGGTTGTGACCTTAATAACGGGTTCAGTGAGTTATCTTTATGCCAGTTGAGGATGTGGCCATAGCGACTAAGGCGCTATGCAAGTGATCTGGGGGCGAACTGGGTAGCTGGTTCGAATCCGGGTCATGCCACTCCGACGAAACGTAAGTGCATAAAGGTGGCTTACTGAACTACGTTATTTCTAGTGTATGATTTTCGCTGTTGGCTTAATTTCCAATTTGCCTTAGTATAGTGTAAGTGTCGTATGTCCTGAAGCATAGTTGGGCACATTTCTGGTACTTGGGAGAAAAATAATAATGCGGCACAAAATATTATATTGTGGTAAAATAGAGAGCAATGACCCACCTGACAAAACGTAACGTGTGTAGGAATGTCAGCTAAGCGGCTTTCAATGCAAAATTTGACCATCAATAACGTTGCAAATGTGTTACTAGTTTGTAGTTACTAGTTTCTAGTTAGTCCGCTAATCCCCATGTTAATTCCCATAGGGTGATTATTCAGCAATACCGAGATAGTGGGAAGGCTGCCAACTATGAAATTTGACGAATTGCTGCAGTAAGATACGAACTGCATATCTTTTCTGTTTTACAGACGGAGGGTGGAAAGGGAATAACGTGGGAGGGCTCTTAAGTATGAAAGTATTGTCATGTAACCATTGTTAGTATTGTCGGCATCGTCTCTCATTGGACGACCAAAGTTCGGACAATAACAACGTGTATACTGACGTGCGCATATCTAGACACATGCTAGTGAGTCGTCACAAATCTAAACAACGTTGTCAAAGAAATTGTGTCTAAGTTCAATTCACGAAAAAGAAACAAAATGTCAAAATAAAGCCAAAAACTGGGAAATGCGCCACCAAGTTGAGAATGGCTCGGCCTCACAAAGGAGTGATAATGAACTAAAGGAAAAATAAATTTTAAATTAAAACAAAACCAAAAACTGATAAAGAGGCGACTAAGTTGAGAATGGTTCGGCCTCTGAAAGGAGTGATACGAAATTAAAATATTAGAAAAATTACCACTCAACCTATTGTTGACGGGGCACATTTTTAAACATCTTCATGGTAGTTGAGTTGAGTCTTAATACACAGTTAAAAAAAAAAGCAGTGATATCATATCAAAAACCAAAACTCGTAAAAGGGACCGCCAAGTTCCGAACGGTTCGGCCATTCAAAGGAGTGATATCAACACACCAAATCATTCGCCAAGTTAATCGCACCGAATAATACTTTGGACGTTAAATAAAAACTTGAATATTGCAACGGAAAGTAGCAATGTCCTAGTTTTCATTTAACCTCGAACTATTAATCGGTGCGATTAACTTGGCGAATATAGTGTTTTGGTGTGTTGATATCACTTCTTTGAATAGCCGAAACATTCGGAAATTGGTGGCCCCTTTTACCAGTTTTGGTTTTTGATATGATAGTACAGTTTTTGATTTGATATGCTGACGTCAGCAGAAATATACGTATCGAGTCGGTTCGTGAAAAATATTTGTAGTAGGAGCACTTGTAACAAAATCTGAAAAAAATAATTCCAAAGGTTAATGTATCGGGAAGCGAAGTAGTTTCCAGTCGATTTTAACCATAAATAAGGTACACCTTGAATTTGAACATGGAACTTCGTGTGTGAAGAGGGGAAACAGTTTAAATATGGTATTGGGTAATAGGGTGTCAACTCCTCTGATAATTTTAAACATGAGTAAAAGGTCGTTTCTTTGGTAGTACCAAGTCAGAGAAAGCTGCGTGAGACACTCGAACGTTTGCCTATTGTCTAAATGAGAAAGCATAGTTACATGCTTTGCGATAGCAATGATATGCTCCCAGAACAGTAGGCCAAATTTCCTGAATAGGTCTAAAACTAGAACTGTTATGATTTACTAGGAACATTGAAATATAGGCCTTTTTAACAATAGTTAACAGTGTGAACAGAATACGTAAGCTTTACATCTATTGGTACTAACGTGATTTTGTTTTGATTTAAAGGCGTTGGTAGTTTTTAACTCAAATTTGTTCCGTTGTCGCGTTTATATCTGTATTTAATAGAAAAAAAATCCCAGCACGATTTGGGTCGTCTCTGCAGCACATTTAATACATGTTAAAATTGTCGGTCTGTATATGGACCTTCATCAGTGAAAATTCTATAAGAAATACAAGAACACACCAACATGTAATTTCAACCCAAATAAAATAAAAAAAAACCTTCATTTATTCCAACAAGCCACCACTCACCCACATAAGTCTTAGTTCAGTCATCAGCCATGTATGCCTAAATTACGTCATTTAATGTGCGACAAGAACCAATTTTTTTTAATTTAAAATAAAAAAAAAATTAACCCTATGCCCCACAGCAGGGTCGGGAGGAACTATGTTCGGCGTGCAGTTTCCGTTAAGGGAAATAAAAGAAGATTCTTATTATTTTCGGGTGAATGTATTTTTTCCCCTTGCTTGACCATTGACGCTCTTCCTAGGTCGGGGTGGTGCCCAGTTTTCACAAAATGAACTACTAAAGCATATCCAGTGCCCAGTTAATTTGTTGAAACTTGGCGCCACCCAGACCTGAGGAAGACCATCAACGCTTGCATCGTTAAAATTTAAATACATTTCTGTTTTTCTTTGTCGTTACTTCGCTATAATTGTATGAATAATGAAAGATGTAACTGCGTAGGTAGAAACGCCTGCCCCATCACCACGAAAGGTTAAACCGTTCTTACGTAATATGCAAACAACAAGTTTACAACGGGAGGACAAACTGGAACTTGTCTGGCGCACATTTTGGAACACTACATTAATTTTGCATATTATGCCTGCAAACCATCCAGAATAGCGGCACACTTTAGGCGCTTAAGACGCTCCGTGCCATTGAAGGGACAGAACGTAACTCCTTTTCGTTTTAAAAGGTGCTCCTAAGTTCAAGTCATGACCTTTACTCGGGTCGCTTAATATGGCAAGTTGCTTTCTACATTCGTTCTACACAGTGTTTCACGTTAGCGGATAATGTTTGTCCGTCGTGATAATTAACCAGCCGGAATTACTCTTAAAATATCAACGGGAAGTATTTCGTAAACAGTTCTCTCACAAATTCTGACAATTTACACCGGCAATTCTTTACACTTTCACTTTCTAAAACGACCACTGAATAAAAAGAAAAATTGTCAAATCTCCAAAACCGCCTTACTTGTTCCTCTAGTTAAAAATTGCAGTGAGTCAAGGTTCATCCACGGCCTTTAATTCCCTGACAAGCCTTACATTTAAAATCCGAAAATTCAATGCTTGAAAAACCTTGAAAATTAGAATATTTGTTGTCGGAGCCTTGAGATGTCCTTGAATTGTGCGAGTGCACTTTGTTTGAAATAAGGTTGATGCTGTAACAGTAATATTCATTTACGCATAAAATTAAAGAAATGAATAGAATTAGTTTGTCAGCCGCATTCATTTCTTCAGTGAACGATTCTCCCCTCGGATTGGACTGGAGACAGAAAGACGTAGGTGAAGGGCAATGCCGTGCAAGCAATTTTTGCCAGAAGCGGCAGCTGAGCAAATGTTACTCAATTGGCTGTTAGTTGCGTCATTGCTCCTTCCACCTTGTCCATTCGTGGGAGAGAGAACGTAATGTTGGTCAATGTTTACGACAGTTTAGATTCCGAATGCAAACGAACAACACATTAGTGCCAACAATAATATACTGTAAAATACGGGATTTAAAAGGCAATTTTGATGTCAACTACAAAGAGCTTTGAAATTGGCAGTAACTTAGCCCTATAAAGCCTTGGAAATAGTAATTCATCTGTTGTAAGAACCCTGTTATTTAATTTTTTTTCTCCAAACGAGCAGACGTTAAGATCACGTCACGCATCTCGTATATACAAGGCCAGCCAATTAGTCCAACCTCTTTATGTATCAGCGTAAAAGTAAAGATCGTTTTTCTCAGTCACTCGTTGCATTCCCAAGCTGATAAAACACCTCGAGCAAGTGCTCGGCGTTTATTTATTTAGGAATGCAACGCTTGATTACGGGAAAATGATCGATGGCAAACTAGGATCTTGTGGTATTACTACTGCTAGTACCTACCACCGATAAATGACCATGTGTATTATCAGATAATATTTTCGCGTTCGTCCCTCCATCTAGTTTATCATGCAGCATTGTATTCCCGTTGAATAAGTATCATTTCGGAATAAATAAATAATAATAAAATAATAATATTAAAATAAAAATAATAAAATAATAATAAATAATTAAATAATTATCAGTTTGAAATGCTACTAGTTATTATAAAAAAAATGATCGATATTAAACGACGCTCTCGCACTGGGGCTTGTCGTCTGATACATATAAACAAAGGGGTGAAACCAGCCACAACTCAACAATACGTATGTATTGAGCGTTATCAAATTTTACGCTTACGCGCTATTATCCTCACTGGAACTCGTGCTAAACGTTGTTATTGATAACTTACCTCACGTTTGAAGTTATTATTTCTGCCACTACGTCGTCCAGAGCGATCGGAGGAGCATAGAAGTAAAAGCCCTTGCCATTACCGGAAGTTAGACTGGGATAGCAAAGACTGAAAAGCTTCCCAGATCGCTCTGGACAACGTAATTGTACGAATAATGACTTCAAACGTGAGAAATGTTAACAATAAAGATGTTCCCCGCGAATTCCAGTGATTATAATAGTGATATAAAAAAAAAACGGATTGTTTTACGATGCGGTTTCTGGCTGGTTTTACTCCCTTTCAATTAGCAGTGTGCGCTCTCATAGTACTATACTGACAATCGAATAGCAACGAGTGGGAAGAAATTAAAGAAACGTGACTACTCGTACATTTCATGTTGGTGGTTAATTTGTCCAGCAGTGGTGATCTTTTGAACCATTATTTGAAAGATAAGCGATGCGGGTGCGTTTAGGTGTCGTTTTATGTCTCTTGTATTTTACTCATTTTACTAAATAATTCCTCTAAAAAAATGCTTATAACAATTGTCGTATTAATGATATACAAATAATTTTGATAGGTGTAGACTCCCCACATCCCCAATTCTCTTTACCAAATTGTATTGATTAACGAACTTAAACTGGCAAATGGTGCGTAGTATGCATGTGGAAAATTAAACAAGCGGAGGCTGTGAATACAAGTCGCAACCAGTCTTTTCTGTGCACTTCCGCCACTTTCGGGCCACTTCCGCTTCATACTTCCGGTTTTTTTTTGTATTCATTTTACCTAATATTTGAACGCTGAATCTAATGGTGAAAACCGTTTGTCTCTATCTGACTTTGGCCCAATGATCTAACTGACAAGGCGCGATTAAGCCCCACCCGCCCCCCCCCCCCCCCCCCACCTCCTCGATCTGGCACCGTTTCCAGAGATGATGGACTCACTCACTGGTCGGCCACTTCCGGTCACTTGTGGGCTAATACCGCTTCATACTTCCGGTTTTTCGTTATTCCTTAACTAATTTAATGGTGAAAACCATTTGACTCTCTGGTACCGTTCCATAAGTGATGGGCTCATGTGTTGACCACTCCGGGTGACTTGTGAGCCACTTCCGCTTCACCTTTCCGGTGTTTTTTTTTAATTCCTTTTATCTAATTTTTGGACGCTGAAGCTAATGGTAAATACTGTTTAGAGTTGAAAAAGACTACTACGGACAGAGTCGTTGCTAGTCTTCCCAGCTTTTGCTGTACAGAGGACTAAAATTAATCAGACAATTGGCTCAGAAGGTATCCCAGGGCCGGCGGAACGGGTCCGGCCGGTCCGGCGATAGCCGTACCACTTTTTTTCGTAGCGCCAAGCGAAGGCCTTGCTTCAGTGGCAGGCGAAGTGAAAGGCTCACTTCGAAACGAAACAACACATTCGGTGCGGTGCGATATAAAAGTGTGTCCAAAGAATTTTTTATTTGTTTAAACAATTTTGACATTGATTGCCCACCATCATCTTGTGGCATTGTGCTTTCTTCTTCATTAAACGAAATTTTAAACGAATTTGTCTTTGGATCAAACCAACATTTTGGGGAAGTTTGTGTAAGTGATAACCTATTGAATCAATCAACACAATGCACTACTGCAGTTCCCAAAAAAAATGTAAGTATTGGCCTACTAAATAGAATAAAAATTGGATTTTGATTTTAATTTGCTATACTTTACTTTTTTTTATGGGGGGGGGGGGGGCGATGGAAATGAAAATGGGTAGAGGGCTAGCTGACTTGCCGGTTCGCCGTACCACTATTTTTTAGCTTCCGCCGGGCCTGAGGTATCCCGTATAAATACCGGATAAGTCCAGAACGGGATTGAGAGGACACGTTGCTCAGCTTCGCACAGCGCATCACTGAAGTGTGGACGTTTGAACTTCGTTAAATTAATGAAGAGTGTTTAAGAAGACCTTTTATTATTATACCATTAAAGTCGGGAAAGCCAAAGGCTCACTAGAAATAACTAAATACAGATGCAAACCTATTTACGTTGCCTTTTGGACTTATATGTCAGACTGCCTGAGCGGGGAATCGATTGTGAAATATTGATTGTGTGGTATGAAAGATTAAATTGTCGAAAACCGCTGCTGCCCTCGAAAAATCGGTGCTCCTATTTACATCGCCGCGAAAAAAAAACTGACTTATTTGCCTGACTGAATTTGTATGCTTTGTATGGCGCACACCTTTTTTTTAAGACTCAACACCTCTATTTACTGAACACACATCTTTGTACGACGCACACCTCATTATACGGCGTCCTCCTCTTAAAACTTGCGAAAAAATTGACGGAAAAAGTGTGCTTACGCGGTATAAGTACATTTTATCCGTCAATTTTTTCGCTCTGCCATTTTTTCGCCGGTGAAGAATATTTTGAGAGGAACACCTCTGATTAAACTTTTACCTCCACGGCACTACTTTTTTCCCAAAATGGCGACTTTAATTTCCTGCATGATTCAGCCGGTTTTAGTGCGGCCAGCATAGCGGTGATCCGCGCAACCCTCTGTGGCACGCAGCGTCCTTTTTTCCCAAAAATGGCGCCTATACTTTCCTGCAGTTTCCTACGTTTATGCTACGCCTACCATCGTGTAGATCGTTGAAAGCTACTGCTTATATTTTCAAACGCTGTAAATCTCAAAATCTATGTTTGAATAGATTACTTATGATTAGAAAACAAAAACGAGTTCGTCTGTTAAGGTAAGGTTTAACTGAACCTAAGTCAAAACAACAAAGGAACACGAAGGAGTTTTCCTGGAAGATTTCAGCTACTACAATGTTGTTGAAATGTTAAGTCCACGTAAAAACTTTACTGCTGTCCGCAACCATTGCAACCACCAAAAAGACTTGAGGTATTAGAAAAGAAAAGAAAGGAGAACCAACAGTTATTTAATGTACTGTTACATCAGTTTGATAGGATTGTGTGGACTCTTTTTCGACCAGTTTCTCCTGTGTGACTTGCTGATTGGTGTTGCGTTTTTTATGGTTTGCGAGTTTTTCTTTTTCTCCCTTGCTTTGGTCGGTTCCCCCCCCCCCATCCCCTCTACCCCTTCCTTGGACGGTCCATACCCTAGGTACTGACCATGTCAATATGCTCTCTGTTAAATTTTTTCACTCAGTCTTACGGTTTCTTTCCCTTTTTATTTACTCACTGGTTTTGATTTTTTTGCCTCATCTGTTGTCAATTAGTGGGCATCTGTAATTTATTTACATTTTACGCTTTTTGTCTTCTTTCATTAATAGTTGAGTTGTGCACGAGTAGTTTTTGCCTCTACGTTTCAGTTGTGTTTCTTGTTACTCCGCTGGTCACCCGCGCCCGCCCAGAGTGGAGCATCCTCGGTGCGATGGCTTCCTCCAGGCACATGTGAGTCAAAACACCAACAGCTTGTGCCAATTCATCCAATCAAAAGCATAATTGCTTGGAGACCGTATTGGATCTGCAAGATGTGGCGTATCTGGAGCAGAAAAATCATCTGCCATTGGGATGCAAGATGCATACGAATTAAGACAAAATAATAAAAAAAAAACGCCCGAGAAGCCTTGCGAAAATCTCGCACTGTTTCTCGCGCTACTACGTAGCATTGAGTGGACCAACCGTGTTCTTATACTTAAAGGTGCCTATTCACCGAATGACAAGTTGCAGCATCTAGCGCCGTCTACCATTACAATTTAGTTCTATGTGGCACTTGATTTCACCAAGTGAAGGAAAGCGCCAAAAAATTTCTTTTGTAGTCACAACAATCTCGCCACGTGCCTCCTTAATTATTGAATGTAAAGTTGGTGCTTTCCACGTGCACCAGGGAGCAAGCGATCAAGGTTAACGATATCACTGTCACTAGATGGCGCCTATACAGCGGTTCAAAATCGGCGTTTCAAAACAATCGATAGATAGAAAAACACGCCCTTGATGTCGTTAGGCTTAACTTTACCGCTTGCTTTCCGGTGCACGTGGGCGCACCAACTTTACACTCAATGAATAAGGAGGCCCGTGGCTTGTTTGTTTCACAAAAAGAAATTTATTTGTGTGTTCCTTCGCTTGTTGAAAGTAAGGGCTACACAGAACTAAATAGCGGCAGATGGCTACAGATGCTAGAGCTTGTGATTTGGTGGAAATCCCCCTTTAAGGGGGATTTAACTGTAAGCAAAAACATGCAGGCAGGAAAAGTGTTTAATACATATCCATAAAATTCTATTTATTAATTTCGATTGCCAATAAAATCTTGATGGTGATGTTTTTTCAGCAATGTGAACGAATACGGCAATCATCCCATTTGCAGCCCGGTTGGCAGTTCTCCGTATACTAACCGGCCGGGGTATTGTTTCTTTTGGTTATTTATAGCATTAATGACGTATGCATGACGTAGAGATTTAGCAAACTACGGCAGGTTCTCGCTACTACAAAGAAAAGAAACATACGGTCGGTATACAAAGGTATATTAATACCTACCGCCAGCCTATAAGAGAAAACAAGGAGCGTGTTTTCGAAAACACCAGGTAAACATGGCTACATGACTAAGAAAAAAATTCTGAGATCATCGCAAGCCTATGGAACAAAGAAATGCGCTATTTGCAAAAAGCCGGGCAAATGTAGAACTTTCGTTTTACTTTTATTCATTCTTTTAAACCTGGTTTATCTACAAATCAGTTACATACAAGAGTGAGCAAATACTGACGACGCACTAATGCAAAAAAATATTTGCTGAAATTTTATTTTTTGCCCGTTATGAAAAGACAACGGAGCAGGCAAATAAAAAATAAATAAACTTTTTTTTCAGACTGAAAGGTCGAATTCAGACGAAACGTTCTTTGCGCTTATTTTTTCGAAATGCATGAAGGAATTGGGCTGGCACTTACAGAAAGTGCAAAAGTAGACAACCATCTATAAAAACCAGTTAGAAATAAATAAAATGGAAGTAGCGCGGACTTGGATGATCAAGAATTCTAAAGCTCTCTTAGCGTTGCTGTCAATTTTTTTTCGCTGGCACAATTCTAGGTGTGAGAGGGGCTTAATTACGTCACTGGACGCGGGCTGATGTAATCAGTCGTGCTCTGCTCTCGACAGAATGAGTCGAACCGAGCCCATTTAGCTTTCCGTCATGCAATATGTTTCACAGCGAATATACGCTGATGACAGTCATGTCCAGTATGCATTATACTCCGATTGGGAACACGCATGGTCGTGGTAGCAGCTATGCTTCAGGCAATACTACCTGATTGGTTACTGGAAACCGGACCTTGGCGAAGTCACTACCCGACCTGCCAATCAGTGTAGTATAAGAGACAACCCAGTCTGGTCTCCATATCATCTTAAAGACATCAAATATATTGAATCTGTGCAGCGTTCATTCACGGAATATATTCCGGATACTACAATTTGCCTTACGCAATGCGTCTTAGTAAGCTGGGTCTCGAGTCTCTCGTTTTTTTTTTCCTTTGAAAAAATTTTATTTTTATTCTTTATATTTTTTTTAATCTTTGCTCCATTTGTTTTTCGTGTCACTTGAGCTATGAAGAAGTTTTTTCACAGTAGTTACACAAATCAGGTTGATGGTGAGCATAGTTTTGATTCTCCAGTTCATATTAAGCGGTCCAGACGTAATACGATGTACTTCGATTCGGTGCAAACACCCACTGCTGTTGACAGGCGAAATGTGAGTACTCCGCTGCTGGGGTCGTCTGGAATTCAAACTATAATCAGTGATGGTGAACACACGAGCTTACCAGTGCTTCATGAGGTTTCTACCAAACTTCTTAATAAGTTAGAGGACTTTAGTCTTGAAAAAGACCTGGACCTGGCTGAACTTAGTGTAAAGGTGGACTCAGTCACACATCGGGTTACTTGCGCCCTGGACGAGAAGTTTTCCAACTTCAAACTCTGCTTCGAAGAGTGGACTGACAACTTCTTTGCTATTTATAACGATTTATATTTGCATCTAACTGCTTTTCCAGCTTGTTGAATAAGTCCACAGCATAATCTTCAGAAACAGGTTCTTGAAGATTATGTTGTGGACTTATTCAACAAGCTGGAAAAGCAGTTAGATGCAAATATAAATCGTTTAATGACGTAGGTGGCACAAACAACACAAAATTTAAATGTCACAATCCAAGCGAGGCTTCAGAAAACGTGAGTCCATGCAGCTCCCACAAAAAAACTGGCGTAGCTGACCTTTCCGTAAAACTTAACATGACTGAAAATGGTAAAATCATGGTTCTCTCCGCTCAT
>JAHWFP010073318.1:0-18818 GCA_023313725.1 Lithobius niger | reverse complement strand
TGATGATAATAGCACAAAAGCCTAAAACTTAATACGCACAATTGTTTTACGACCTTCTGCAAGCTGGTTTCACTCCTTTCATTATATGCACGGAGTGTATCCATGCGACGCACGCGTGCCGCGAGGACGACCATAAGCCCCTGTGTTATAGATCCCAAGACAAGCAAATGCATCGTTTTACTCTTGCAATATTATCTGTTCACAAGCGGAGTCGCTCGCTTCGCTCGCTCATTCCGCGTCGTCTCGCTTCCCTCCCCCATCCCCGTCTCGCCCACCCCCCCTCATTTAATTTGCCGTTCGTTCGGTAGATGGCATTGTATGTTCGCGCTGCTGGCCGTTGCGTTCCGGGCGCAGCTACTATCTCAGCGGGCCTTGGCTGCTACTCTTATAATTTGCCGTTCCGTCGGTAGATGGCGGAGATGGCATCAGATGGCATCAGGCGGATCTTGTGTAATTATATATATAGATTACTGTGGCTCATTCATTGGGAGGGGGGGGGGGGGGGCAGACTCGTATTTGATTGATTAAAGTGAACAAGTAAAGCATTTGTTACAGTTAAAAATTTGCTCTCAGATCCAACTGATAAATCATCAGATAAATCCAGGTCCGGCTGGGACACTGAGTCCAGCCATGTCAGCTGGGTCACTGGGTCCCTCTTGCAGTCAAAGTCACGGAGTCGCGTATCAACCTATTTTTGGGTCACTGGGTCACCGGGTCAAAACAAATTGACCCGGTCCAACTGATTAATTGCCAATTCTTGATGTTGTTGGGACTCTGTGCCCTCACCTAAAGCGTGAACCAACAAATAGATTTTCAACTTTTATAGCTTAAAACGTGGGTGTAAACACAGCCTCAGCCCTTTTGAACGATATTTTAATGTGACCACAATATTCTTGTTACTCTTGGTCTCACCTAGAAATTGAACCAATGAGCCGATTTTCAATTCTTATATCTTAAAATGGAGGTATTAACAAGGCCTAGGCTATTTTGAACGCTATTTTAATGTGACTCGTCATATTCTTGTTGGGGAAATTTTGCTTTCACATATGGAACGATCGTTCCATTTTTATAGCATAAAATGGAGGTATTAGCAAGGAACAGGCTTTTTTAACACTGTTTTAATGTGATGGATTTACTTAAAAAACCATTCATCTGCCAGTGTCAGATTGGCCAGGTTGGCTAGTCGGAGATTGCCGAGGGACCAAGGGCACGAGGGGGCCCGCACAGGCCCCGAGCCAAGGCGCAAGACCTGTAATTCAGTGCCTTCGAAAACCCCAAGTCAAACTGAACCAAACTAACGGACGCAGAACGGAGTTTGCTCTTGGGCATTCTGTGTGTTAACGGCACCAAACTGACTCCAGATGGTTGATTTTGGTTGAGTTTGGATTGGTAGTTATCGAAGGCGCCCAATGTTTGGGTAGGAAGTGGAAAAAAGAAGTAGGCAGGCCGCACGTGACGCTGCTATCCCAATTATTGGCTCAGACTAGAGAGAGCAGCAGACGTGCTTATTGTAGTGCTACTTTAGTGCACTCTTCGTTTTCTTATACAGTAAAAAAGGGTACAAAAAAAGTAGCACAGCCAATTAGAATTAAGCGCAAACCATTTTTTTCGGCATTGATTTGTTTGGTGTAACGTTAGGGTATTTTATAATAACACCTTCTATTATATAAACAAGGGGGGGCTTTTCTCATTATATACAGGGCTGTAGCGACTAGGGGGTTCATGGAACCCCCCCCCTCTTCCCCCCCCCCCTCCCCCCCGTCTGAGACGACATAGATTCGGCAATTTCGAGTTGTCGAGTTGCAAAATCGGATGAATTTTCACTGCATATTCACGTTTCCATGAATATTGGTTAATCATCTTTCGGTCATGCAGAAAATTGTATGATGCGGGTTTTTTTTTTATAAGTTCTCGCAACACTTCTGTGTAGCATGCGAGTAACTGAAACGTTGCCCCTGTTCGTTTCTGGTCGCTTCCCTGCAGTTATCCTCCTAGCCATGAGACTTAGGACCAAAGATAATTAAGTAGTTGTCTTTCATCCAAGCACGAGACTGGTCCCGAAATTGAGGGCAAAAGCAACCCTAAGATCCCCTGAATTAATGGGGAAAATGGAGTATGTCGTTTTGAAATGTGGGAGCTTTTATCCAATAATACTTCAAATTTTTGGACAAAACTTGATAAAAGGGGGGGGGGGGGGGGGGGTTCATCTTTCGACGGTTCGTTTTTTGGAAGCCTGTTGTTGCTTTAAAAGGTGGATTTTTTTTGCAGTAATACCTCTAGGCCTAGTCGTCTGGGATAAAACTGAGAAAAAGATTTCACTATTTTTCATCTTTCGATAGTCCTTTTAAAAAAAAATTCTGCCTCCGACAGGGAGCACACAGCTTTTTATCGTCATTCATTATAGCCTAAAAATCTAAACTAAACTAGAATAATTTAATTCGCATAAAAATGTCTAAAAAAAACAAGATTTAGTCACAATTAAGTTTTTTCGAAACCTGCCATCTTGAAGAACGATAAGAAAAAAACCCACAAAAATTTGTTTGACAATTTGTTGCAAATGAGCTCACTGGAAGCCAGAAAATGGCAGAAACTGGCAATAAAATAGCGTAAAATGCTTCAGCTTCGGCTTGGGAGCTTGCAGCGCTCTCCAGACCCCCTTAGATGGTTTTTCCGGGACCCTTTCAAAGATACTTTTCGAATGCAAACTCATATGATGAGTTTCAAAATTAGGAGGCCCTATATATGTATAAGGGCGTGGGGGAGGGGGGGGGGGGGGCCTTTTATTATTCAAGCCGATGGCCCTCATGGGGGTTAGTCTGACACCGTTCCGTTCATCTTAGTTATTTAATTTACCATAAATATATCCAAGAAAAAAATAACACACTCCAACATATTCTTACACCGCGCATCACGAAAAAACCGCGTGGACTATTCAAACAACACTTTGCGTGTAGTGGCACGGGGGTCTGGACATGATTTATCAAAAAATCCGGAATCGACCATAGGGTTTGGGAACCATCAGGGTGATAAAATGAGCCAATAGCCAAGAGCCGAGAATCAAGCAGCAACGAGGTGATAGTTTGTTCATGACGTCATATTTTGTTCATGACGTCATAGTTTGTTCATGACGTCATAGTTAGTTCATGACGTCAAAGTTTTTTGGGCCAGATCAACTTTTCTTTCTTTCTGATTAGTTTTCCTGATAAAACTATGTCATGAGCAGATTTCAGTTAAAAAGTGTTGATGATAAAGAGGAGGCCTCATAGAAGACATGTCTGTTATAAGCAACTAAAATTATATATTTTAAGGCCGCGCTTACCTGATCTTTACCGGTATTAGCAAGATCGGTAGCTAAACCCAAAAAGATCGGTAACAAAATTAACTAAAGATATTTTCACTTCTTGTCGACCGATTTTGACGTTTGAATACACCATTTTGAACGTTTTTTTCACCAGCTTTCTAAGGGTCCAAACTCCAAGCAGTTGTCTCTTGTTGTTTAGATGTTACAAGCAATATTCACCGCAAGCAATAAGCAATAAATATATATATATATATATATTTATATACCGTGCTTCAATGCCTCTGAAACTGTCTCTGAACCTTCCCCTATTCTAGACTCTTAAAGAATGTTTAATTTAAACCCCCATCCAGCACCTTTCTTAATTTGTATGTTCTTTTGCATTGTACGGAAAACTGGTAGGGCAAAAATAACTTACGCTGTCTTACTAAGGAAAACAATTACAAGTAACTTATGTTGTACTGAGAGATGCTAGGTTTCACTTGCGCATGGCTACTAATTTTTTTTCGCTACTACGATGAACGCATGACAACCAACCAGACACAACGAGGCCAAGAAGTGAAAAGTTCGTAAATAATGTAACTACGTTTTAAAGAAAAAGCCAGTATAGCCCTCACGTATAGCATAGAGCCTGCGCTCACTCAGTACTAATACATTAAGTTGATGGAGAAAAAATGTCGACCTATTCACAGACAGTTAAAAAAAATGAGCCGTTGTCTACTCAAAATAGGTCTACGTGATACTGTAACGGTTACTGTTGGTGGAAAGCATTACTGATAATAGCAACAACATTAATAAAATAGTTATTATTAATAAAATTTCATGAAAGGCGGAGCGCCCACAAAACTCGCACCAGCGTTTCTCACGTACATTATTTGGTTTTAAGCTGTCATGCCGCCCATAAAAAAGTGCCGCTATATAGGCCCGGGCCTCTCGGGCCTACTTACAAATCCGGCCCTGATTACGTAATGCTTTCAAAAAACTTTTTTTTTATAAAGACATAATTACGTCAGTATTACAGTTATGGTTAACTGGGAACTGGAGTCGGTTATCGGTTTATTATCGGGATCAGGATTTGGTATCATCTAGTTTCGTTTAATGACTGTGCAACGACGGTTTCCACAGCTTTCCTTATTTTCTACTATACCTTAAGCTAAGGCCTTAGTGGGCTTCCGTACCTTGATGCTATGGCTCCATGCTATGTACACACTCACACTCAGTGCTAGAGGCGACAGACTCTAAACTCTGGCTGTGAAGCACTTTCAGTGCTGGGATTGCCATATCAACCCCACCCGTCCACGTAGCACGGTAGAAGGATGCATAGCAGCAAATGTCACAGCTGGTGGTCACCGGATCGAAGACCGAGGACAGCCCAGGACACCAGGCCCAGGGACAGAAGGGACGAACACTGATAACACACTGTGATTTATAGGGAGACAGCCGCAAGAGCAGAGTCGCTCCATACCCATGTGTACCAAGGACTCCACGGGCTACAGGACCTAAGTCGAAATAGTCCACACTGATACTGCCTAGCTAAGTAGCCTTGGTTGCCTTTCTTTGGTTGAAGGATATCATTACTTTCAGAGGCCGATTTTTTTTTTGATACTTGACGGCTTCCTTATACCAGATTTGGTTTTGGGTGGATAACAACTACGTCACATGCTCATTTCACGGAATGTTTGAGCATTTTATGTTTGGAAGAGGGAAAGGAAACCCAGCCAAACAGAAAGAAAGCGAAGTCCGCTCCATTATGTTGACAGTGGAAGTGACGATGGCCCTAGTATTTAAAAAAAACTCTTAAGCGTGTAAAAGAAGGATGTAAGCCTTAGTAGTATGGGGTTTTATTTTAAACGTATTTCACATCTGCAACACTTTATAAATGCCAATGTTTTGAAAGGTTTTTCTCAGCCTATACACAGTTTATAAAACGATTAAATTTGTTTTTCCTCCAAAAACTTATGAAAACATCTTCTAGTGTGTCTAAAATGTGTTTATTTTAAAACACGTCTTCAAGTACAGCACTTTAAAATAACTTACTTTAAATTCTCGTGTATTTGTACACATTACACGAAGATTTGAAATAAAATTTAAAATTCTTTAAAACAATGAAGAAATCATTTATTTGATGACATAAGGCAAGTAAGATTACAGTCTGGCACAAAAGGGTACGTATGCGTACAAAAGGGAAAAAGCGATGGCCAATGACAATTTTGGCTCGGTTTTAATAATAATGAAGAAAGTTACTAGGTTTTAGGGTAAAGTGGTGAGTTCCCCATTGTGATGCATATCCATCTTTTTCTGGAGTTCTGTATTTCCTTGTTCTGGTATAGGGAGAATAATAAAATATTTTTATATTTCTTTTTCAGGTAGACGAATTCGAGGTATTCAAGTGTTAAAACCTGAATACTGCTTAAGGTAATAGAATTCGGTTTGATTTAAATTTTTGGCTAGTTCACAATACTTAAAGGCTGCCATAATACAATAACGTTTTTATTAAGATTAATTGCAATAATAACTACAATAAGAAATAATTTACTTGTAAATTATGTGGTAGTACATAAGTTCTTAAGAATTACGTATAGGTTATTACCCGATTTCCGAGGACAGAGAACAACAATGTCGAGGCCCCACAGAGGCCAAGCCATTGTTGAGCTCAGTACGAGGAAAGCGGGCAATAACCTATTTATCACCCAGTCGCTTAACAATTGTAAAGCAGATTCACTGTCATTGTTATTGCAATATTGTCCTTGACCGCTGAAGGGGAAAATCGGCATTAAGATTCGTTTTTTGTGTAAACATTGTTTCAGGCACAGTCGCATTGTCAAGCTTTCTGATCAAAAGAACATTAGCACGATTCGTTCTTTGTTGTGCGGTGCTGGTGCTTTGTCGATCTCAGTACTACAGTCCTGGGATGTAAATCCCAGTACTCCGGGCCTGAGATGAAGGTATCAAGCGTGTTGCTTTGTTACCAGCATTGTTGTATAATACTGAGATCGTCTAACTGGGTGATCTCAGCACTCTACAACAATGCTTGTAACAATGCAACAAGTTTGATACCGTCATACCAGGCCTGGAGGACTGCGATTTACATCCCAGGCCTGGAGTACTGAGATCGACAAAGGGCCAGCACCGCACAACAAGGAACGAATTGTGTTGACGTTCTTTTCCTCAGAAACCTTGATAGTGCGACCGTGCGTGCAACAATGTTTGCACATAAAATTAATCCTAATGCCGATTTCTCCTTCAGCGAACAAAGACGATGTTGCAATCACAATGACAGTGAATGTGCTTTTCAATTGTTACGCGACTGGGTGATAAATAGATTATTACCCGCTTTCCTCGTACTGAGCTCAACAATGGCTTGGCTCCTGCGGGGCCTCGACATTATTAATCTCAGTACTCGGAAAGCGGATAATAACCTATACAGCTTGACTTCAGTAATGCATCCAGTGAAATTAAATCTGTCCGAGCAGTTAGTACTAAGATTATATATTTCAAAATGACGGAATGTTTAAATTTAGTTACATATAGATATTTACTCCCGATATAAAAAACTGTTCCTAATGCATGTCCCGTGGTGAAAGCACTGGTTGTTGCCGAAGTTTAACTTTTCTGCATCTGGTTATTAATTGACTCACCAATTCTTCAAGTTTGTGGCTGTTGCACTACTGTGCAACCTTTAGACATCCGACTTACCGAGAAATAACTCCTTAGATATACTATCACTATCACTTAATGTGAACCCCATGCTTTAACAATGAGCACTTTTAAGTTATCTGAAATGATGATACGGTCCACGCAAACGTGCGCATAAAATAATTTTAACAATAAAAGATAATGACCGAAAAAGGAGGTCATTATAAAACAATGTCCCAAGGCGCGCCAGTGCTCGCGAGCATTGTTTTATAACGTTCCGAGGTTTACAGTTGTTATCCATTATAACGCCTATTCATCCTACAATAGAAAAACACAAGAGCTGCTTCGTTCGCTCTTGTTGCTGAAGGGTTCAAAGGGTTTAACGAGTGTTAACCACTCCTGGTCATCTGCCGAAGCCCTAAGGCCCTAACAATACACAGACACGAGTTCGAATGAAAAGTGCAACAAAGGCAGGCATAATGCTAACAAAACAATGCTGAGTTATGCAACCCTTTGTAAAACAATGGTAAAACAATGCTTTAGAGATTGTTGAACATATTAACGTATACGTATATTACACGAAAAAACTGAGTAATATGTTCAACAATCGGTAAAGCATTGCTGAACCACTGTTATATCTGGTCTTGACATTCCTCAAATAAATGGTGTACCATATTCATACATTTCAATCCAACTAACACCAATTTACCCTACCACCTGGAGTAACCCTACACAATATACCAAACATATCACGTTATCATCTGAACCGAGCATATTAAGCAATACCGATAGACTCTAATACTAGGCTCAATTTTTTAAATACTCGAAGTTTACCTGTATACGAGGTATAAAGGAAAGGATACAAACGTAAGGGATACAGTGCAATCTAATTGACAAAGTCTAACATTTTCAATGTATTTGCATATGTTCCTTGAAAGTTGGTCTAGATATTTCCAATGTTCACAGAGAAGTGTCAGTGTCACAACGTGAATAAGGTCTCTCAGAGGATTTCCGATGATTTTGTACATTGTGGTAAATGGACGGCAGTCAGGCGTCTTATATTGTAACACTTTTTTCAGAAACCATACCTCTTGACCAGTTTGCTACAAATTACCATTATGTTCAAATTGGTAAAACTTGTCTTGTTTGAAGTACTAAATATACAACGATGACGGGTTTTGCATTACGAAGTGATGGTTTACATCACTTCTACCCACGAAGCTTCCGTGTAGCCATGGCAACAACCAATGTGAGTAGGTCTAGACACCCAGAGTCAGAGTAATTGTGGATGTTAGGTTAACAAACAATAACATTGAGGGTGACGACAAAAACACTCCTGTTTTAATTCTTAGTGTAACATTGATGATATGGTAAAAATATTGTAAAAGTTGAATCGTTCTAACTACTTGCTGGCCACTCATTCACTAGCATTATACGTCACTTAACTACATTAATTTGACAACTTGATCTGATTTCATCAAGTTAACATTGTCGTGGTGTTTTCAAATAAAAAATTTCTAAATTCAACGAACACATCTGCCACATCACCTTCTTCATTCGTCTCCCAACCCCTTACAACAATAATAACGTCACTCCCAACCACCGCACAACACCATACAAAATCACGAATTGTGAAAAACTAATACATAACATTTTCTGGTGTTGCATTTTTTTAATGCAGTTACACTAGTTAAGCAGTTAATCAAAGTGACCAGCCTTTCCAGCAAATACATGGTCGTCGTCAAAAACGTCCGAGCTGAAAGTTATTGAAGTCCAAAGAATAAATACAGACAAATACGGGACTACTTTTCTGTATCGAAATCCAATTTCGACTCCGAAAAATGTCAACTTTCTTTCGTGCATTCATGATGCCCTATGGTATACTAAATAGCCTATTGCATATTGGCTACACCCAAAGAAAGTTATAGTTCTTTTTATATAGTTATCCTTCATTCCACAACGACCAATAATTTTGTCATTGGGTGGATAAGTTCAAGTTTATGACTTCACAATTTGCATTATAATATTACCGAATAATAACAAAAGTACATCTATATATACATATCCATGAGTATTTACCAAAACGTGTTTTCTCTTTGCAGTTAAACTTGTATTCAAGTGTAAAAGCGTGAATATAAAGGTAAGTTCAAATGATGTAGAAGTATATTTTATTGCTATGAAGCCCTTTCCAGTTGACTGTAAACGCTGCAGTCTAATTCTCAGTCCAATTTACCTTCGCTTGAAATTTCACTGGTCTAATGCCAGAAACTTACCAAAATTTTTAAACCATGTGCGGAAAGTGAGCAAAAGCCGGGTCAAACCAGTTTAGTAAAATTTAGCTATTCTTTGGAAAGGGTTAGTTTTCTCCTACGAGGTGATACATGTTCATTATAAGTTGAAAATTTCAGGTTAATTGCGCTAACTAACCATTGCACACGAAACTGGAAGTGTACAATGCATTAAAACGATTGGGAAGATTTAAACTCGCACACAAAACTATTTTGCCATTGTCATCCCAATGAGAGTAAACTCATAACTGTACTTTTGAGTTTAGTTTTCTGCTTAAAATTTGCCTACGCATACCGCTACAAGTTAGCGGGAAATGAAGCTCTGAAGTACATTACGTGTATGCACTCACGAAGAAATTTAAAAAAAAAAAAAATCCTGTCAATTTAAAAATATTCATTACTATGTCAAGGCAGAAGTCAAAGCAATAACAAACTAGTTTGACCGAGTTGCAACTTGATTCTCGACATCTTTTGGGAATTGAAGCGGAAAAAAATGCGATAAGTTGATTTATTTTGTTTTCAGGTGGAATTGTTTTAATAAGGGTTGTTTTATGTTTTTGCAGAACCATGTACAAATTACTTTTGTTGCTTGCTTTGGTGGCTGGAAGTTGTTACGAAGCAGAAGGAGGCTTGGGAACTCTTCTTGCAGGGTATGGATTATGTCAAACATCGTGCAATGCTGCATGGGTGGCATGTTGTGCAGCAGCCGGTGTGACAGCAGGTAAACTGACCTAAGGAGTACTTTTCTAACATACCAAAATACTGTATAGTTTGCTTGTAATGTTTGTGAAAAACTAAAGCAGGTAAATAAAGAATAAAACACAAGGTAAAGAGTAACGAAGGAAATAGTCTGAATTAAAGACTGTCTTGTTAGAATATAAGATATACTATGCTGCGAAAGAAACAAACGACAACTGCCCCACTGGGACTTGGAAACCAGGATGCCCAATTACTAGGTGGGTGCTCAAACTACTGTCCAACCTTTCTCATTTTTGATCTGCAGGCCACATACATTTTCAAATTTGGAGCTTTGCATGGTTTCTTAGTGTGGAGACTAATAAGCAAGTTGATTTCTCTCATTGTATGTGGTCTTTAGGTCACTACTGAGAAAGGTAAACAGCTAATCAGAACGGTTGGAACCTGACAGTAGCAGCTCAGTGGTTCAAATGCATGGATAATAAGTGGGATGTCCTGCTTCAAGTCCCAGTTGATGCAATTTCATGTATTCACAAGACCTGTCTTTAATGAAGACTTTTTCTTTGTCAAGTAAAGCAGGTGTTTATTGGTTAAGTAAGGCTAGCCATCATGTAAGTAAGTTTACCACACACTAGTCATGGGATGGTACTGGAAGGTTGCTTAAACACAACACCAGACCAAAATAAACAGAAGGCAGCGCTAAACCAAAGTCAAAAGGGACACTTGAAAAAGTTTTGGAAGATTTTTTTTTATGAAGTATTCTTTAAAAGCCAGAGTTTCAGCCTGTGGGGTATTCCAAATTGGGACGACTAACCGTCTAAATGTCTTACTAACTCTACAAGCGTGTGCAGCTGCTTACGTCAACACACCTGTTTTACCATCGTTGCAGAAAATTCATTCGGTACACCAAAGAAAATCACATCATTAAAATTGTTGAATTTTGCTACGCACTCGTACAGCCTGCAGTTGCTAACTGGATGAACAGTTGAAGATTGGACTTGGTCCATTTTCAAAGATCTTTTAAGTTGGTGCTTCACACTTAGTTTTAAGTTTTGCATGGGTTTTGGGGAGGAGTCGGAATGTATAGTTAACTGAGTCCTGCAGGTGTGTGTTGTACACACCTTTCTCTTTTCATATACACCAGGAAGAACGGCAGAGAGGTTGGCTTGGGCCTGGGGGTCATCATTCGTTTATCCTGTCTCCTCCCCCACTTCCCTTAAAAAAATCGAAAATGTCCTAAATAGTTCCCAAGCCTCCCTAAAATAAAAAATAAAAAATTTAGAGGAAAAATTTTCCTGAAATTACCTAAAATTGTTGCCTGGAAACCCCTTATGTTCTGGCCTGGGGTAAAAACCCCCATTTACCTCCCCCCTCTCTTGATGGCTTGCTGCCTGATGGATGGATGGCGATTACTCCTCAATACGTGCCTTTTAACTTAAGTAAAATATTGCCAAACCATCCAGCTACTTCATCAATATAACAAAACACTAACGGTGGAGAGATATGGTAAGGGGTAAATTAACCCAGGGGAAAACGAAACCCGAGGTGGTCGAACCCTGGGGGTTTTGGAGAAATCCCCAGGGATTTTGAAAAGTTAAAAGTGGTGAGATATGCTCTTGTGCAAGTCGAGGGGACGGAACCCCTGGGGTTTCGGTTAAAACACCCTAGGATGCATAACTCACTACATCATTTTCCCCTGGGATATTAGAGGGTGGAATATTTTCCCTAGAGGTTTCTACTTTATACTTCCTCGGGGGTTCAACACAAAATCCTTGGGGTTCGACCACCTCGACTTTTCCCTTCCCTTTTGTTTTCCCCCTGATCATAGCTCACCTTTTTACAACCCCAGGGTTTTTTCACCCAGGGAAAACGAAAACCCCGGACCATATCTCTCCACTGTAAATGGTACAAAAATACCCCTCGATAAGCTAAGGTAATTACAAAAAAAGTAACTACCACAAGGAAATCACTGTCATCCCACTTCAAAACGATTATCTTTATCTGTTAATAAGAATTTCGATAATATTTCGTGACATTATCTGGACTTTTTTCCTACTCTTCACAAACTCTAACCAAACTATTTTGTTTGCCTCTTACAATCAAATGTTCATCCCCAAGCTAGGTCATAGGCACTGTGTTCCCCTAAAGAACAGCTTTTTAAAGAAGTTATATCCTCACAAAGCATTTCCACCATTGCCGTTCTCAACAGGATCAAAATTCCTTGCACCTGAACAGACGATATTTCCCAAACTTTGCACCCCCCCCCCCCCACCACCATATGGACACCCACAGTTGGTGTAAGAAGTCCTCCATATGTCGTGTTGCGAGAAGATGCCATGGGTTAGGTAGACTAAGAGAAATAACGAGAGAATTCGATGGCTTGCCATAATAAAAAGATGTTTCACTTCGGGTCATCTACAAACTAAGGTGTGGGCATTTAACGTGTTCGTCTTCCCTATCTTGGAGTATGTAACACCTGTTTGGTCCCCATACCTTCCCAAGGTCATAGACTTGATCGAGTCAGTGCAGAGAAGGTTTGCGAAGTTTCTTCCAGGGCTTCGGGAGGTGGATTACACCTCGCAAGAGCTGGACTTGAGCTTCTTGAATTGAGGCGTCTAAGATTTGACCTTATTACAACGTATAAGATTCTGCAAAGCTTGAAAACGGTTGACCTTCCATTCTTTAATCCGGCTCCAAGTCTACATTACACTCATGGGCACCCTTGGAAGCTATCTACCAAAGGTGCGAAACTTGACTACAGAAAAAAAAAAATTTTCTCAGTCTGCATCATTCCCATTTGGAATGCTCTTCATCCTAGTACATGCACTACAGTGGGCGTAACCTCTGAGGAGAATTCAGGAGAGAACAGCTCACTAAAGATCTCAGTAAATTTATTAAGACCATTGTGACTCCCGCCTCCAAACACTGGTACTGTATTGGCAGCCGGTGGCCTGTATAAACCATTTATGGAGTATGTGGCGAACTAATTGTTTTAGTTTTAGATTTTTCTTTTTTTATTTTAACAATTCGGTTCGACAAATCCCATTGTGCGGATGCATTTGCTTTTTGCCTCACTATATTAACATTCCCTTATTTTTCACCTTGGCCGTTCTTCCCCTGAAAAACCTACACATTTGGCAATTCGGGGACCAATGTGTTCCTGGTTGGTCTAACCTTGGTTGTAAGGCATTCGTGTCAAACCCCCCTCCCCCTTCCTCCGTCTTATCCACATTCCCAGCCATTGCGTTTATATTCATTCTAACTCTATTGTTCAAAATTCAATTTAACAAATTTCTTATCCTTTGAAGGCGTTAATTTTACAGAAAATGACAGACAATTGTGGCTGGCTGTTAGCGCCCTCCTGGTCCTTACCGGACCCATCGCTATTCCGACAAACTTAAACTTAACAGTTTGAGTTGGAGAGGTAGTGGTTACTGAGGCCCAAATCGGTACAAATCAGATCCGAGGAATCACATTATAATATTTTGTGCCAAAGATAAAGACGGCACAACAAATTGTACTGCAAGTCCTTGAACCTGATTTTGCCTATCCAATTTCTCCTCAGTAACTCCTCTGCCCAAACTGTTACTTCTTCAAGTCTCCCTGCCTCACGACATCCTCTCGCGTATGGAGGACTTCTTCCTTACACCAAATATGTGGGTGTGTGTTGTGCCGGGGGAGGGTTTATAGTATGAGAAGACATCCTCTGTTCAGGTGGAAGGCAGTTTTATCCTGGTGAGAAAGGCAACGGTGGAAATGCTTTGTGGGGACTAAGCTCGGTCAAAATTTTTGGGCCACTTCAATTATAAGGCCAAAGGTCTGGCCAAACTTTCAGGGTGTAGTCTATGATCAAAAGACTAAAAAGTCCTATAAACATGGGTGCACAAATGCATCCATTTTTCGTTACAGCTTCCCAAAGTTACGGGTAAAACGTTGAAGTTTTTCTATAACTTCCCACTTAATTCGTCCAAACAACTACAATTGACACATACTTCTTGCAATTTCATTACTTCCTAATATAATGTTGATTTGAGGTCTCAAAGCTTTGCGGATGGGGAAATGGGGGGACAAGTGGGGTGGGGGAAGAGTAAAAGTCTTTTTTCCTTTGAAAGGTCTGGTCAAACCCTTAATGACGGATCCTGGTGCACATCAAAACAAGACAAAAGGCCATTAGTCTAGAAGGCCTGCCTTTTCAAGTTACATAAAAGTCTCTAGTATGCCTTTCTGTCTAGCTTCCCTGCAAAGCAGATGTTGTGGCAAGTAATGACAATGAAAGCAGTACTTCATGGCTACCCAGCAACACCACTACATGTCTTGCTGGGAAACACTGATCTCTTTCTCTGCATCTCGTTGAGCTTCTTTTATCATTCGCATTTCACCTCACTAGGCCAAATTGCAACAAACCAAGAGAGGTTTGGATACCATATTTCTTTTGATCATCACTCTTTTCGCATCTCGTTGAACTTCTTTTATTTGTGGCATTTCTCTTGATTTAGGTCACATTTCAACCAGCCAAGTAGGCTTTGGATAGCAGATTTATTTTCATCATCACTTTTTTTTCATCTTGTTGGACTTCTTAATTTAGTAGAAGTTGAGCTTGCGTATATTACTATGGAGGAATACTCATTCCAGAAATTTGTTGACATGCATCTCATGTTTGGACGTGTGAATAGGAACACTCAAAAGGCTGAACGCCTCTTATCATGAAGCTTATCCAAATCGGCAGACCTTGGTAGCCGTTGACCGTCCCCTTTGAGAAACTGGAAGATTCGAGCCTGTTACTGATAACAAGGGAAGGGAAAGAGCCGTCAAAACGCCTGCTGTAGAGCAACGAATCCTGGAGCCGGTATGAGAGGAATTGGAACAACGGAAGGTGTGTCACATATGTCTGGAGGGTTCTGCATGAACAGTTGTGTATCCGTACCACCTCCAGAGTGTTCAGGCGCTTTCACTGGCCGACTATCCAGAACAAGCGGCATTTTGCCAGTGGTTTATGCAGCAATGTGCCGAAGACCCTATGTTCATTTCGTCAGTTCTGTTCACTGATGAAGCAAGCTTTACCAGGGATGGCATCATTTTTCGATAATAACTACTTGTGGGCAGAGGAAAATTCCCACGACATTGTCCCAGGTAGACACCAACAGAGGTTTAGTCTGAACGTTTGGGCGGGCATTGTTGGTGACGAATTAATAGGTCCCTATTTGTTGGCGCTATGTCTAAATGTGAAACCTATCAACAGTTTCTCGAACACGAGTTAACTGCCTTACTGCAGGATGTTCCATTGGGTATCAGACAACGAATGTGGTTCATGCATAACGGTGCTCCACCACATTCTAGCGTGCTAGCACGACAATTCCTAAATCGTCCCTACCCAGCTCGATGGATTGGTCAAGGTGGACCGCATTTGTGGCCCCCCACGTTCACCAGATCTGAATCCATTTGACTTTTACTTGTGGGGACACCTCAAGTCACTTGTGTATTCAGTTCTAGTCGACAACGAGGAAGCCCTTTGGTAGCTGGTTGTCGAGTAATTCTATACGATCCGAAATACACCCGGTGTCTTTGAACGCGTTCGCCAATCAATGACAAGACATATCCTTGGCTGTGTTGGATCGCACAGTGGACACATCGAGCTCCTTTTGTAGCCACAAAAGGCACATATTGCTGTCTTCTAAACTGAAGACGATACCAGATTGGGGATTTTGGTGCTCTGCATGGCGACGCAGCGTTTGTTACAGTAAAACTACTAAAGAGGCCCCCTCCCCCTACTTGGTCCCCCCCCCCTTCCTCCATTACTGCCCCAACCGCAAAGTTTTACGACCTACATTATGAATTAATGAAATTGCAAGATGGATGTGTCAATTGTAGTAGTTTGGACAAATTAGATGGGAAGTTACGGAAAAACTTCAACGTTTTATTCCTAACTTTGGGAGGGGAGGGGGGGGGCTTTAACGGAAAGCGGATGCATTTCCTTTTCCATGTTTATAGGACTTTTTAGTCTTACTTTTGATCATAGACTACACCCTGAAAGTTTGGCCAGACCTTTTAGGTACCTAAAGATTAGCCAGACTGAATTAATTTTTTTGGGCAATGAATGTTTATGTACGACCGTATGCTGGATACAAAGTGTCCGTCCCGTCCGATTGGTTTTCGTGTAAGATTTTTAAATTCTTGTAAGTCGACAACCGAACGAAAATTCAACCTAAAATATAAGGAAAGAGTAAATAAAGGATAACGAAAGTTAGGGTGTAGATGTGTGAGAAAGGGTCCGGATGGGTATGTAAGGGTCCGGATGAGTGCTGATGGCTACATAGGGTGCAGACGGCACTTGTGTGGTACAAAGGGTAAAACGAAACGTCTATAAATGGTTATTTTGCAACAAAAAATAACAATGTTCCCGGCGGACGTTATTTTGGTATCTAATTGTATTGATGCCATATCCAGAAAGGATTGGAGAATTTTACATGCATATACTACACGTATGTCTGCAAAATTATTACGAAGCCATGCTCCTCGTATAACCATAAATTTACAAAGGAAGTGCAAACTCTTTTGACAGCTGGGAAACCTTGTATGTCTCGTATCTAGCATGCAATGAGGAAACCAGTATAAGTGAAGCAATTTTATGGATCAACAGTAATGAGGAAACATTTACCGAGTTCTAAAAACTGGAGGGTACATGAACACGGGAAAACAAACTCTAAAAAAATTAAATCACCTACTGTTATTTTACCACTCCCAGCTTTACCCTCAAGATATTCACGAGGAAAGCTGTTCTTAGCTACAATGCTAGTGTCATTAAAGGATTTTTTATTATAGGATAACACTTCTAGGAAATAAGTCATTTTTTTCCCATGTTAGGCTATAAGGGATTTTTTTTTTGTCATTATTTGTTTATTTTACCACTAGAACATGACGAGTCTTAATTATCCATAAAGATAAAATTTACTGAACACTTTTTTTGTACTAATTTCGGACATATTATACTTTTCAGGAACTGTGACAGCTGGTGCAGGTGTTGCTCCTGCAGTTCTGGCATGCAGTTCTCTCCAGGGAGTCTGTATGGCAACTTGTGCTGTTGGGTTTGCAGCTATACCAGCTCCTTGATGCAATTTTGTGGTGTGTTTTGCAGAAGCCCTGAATTACAAGTCTCAGGATTATTTCAGCATGGCGTCAACAGGATTTTTAAATCCGTTAAACTTAAATTTTATACCAAATTTTCGATCATTCACTAAATAAGAGTATTGTAAAATTACGACTTGCAAAGAAATAAATTGTACTGCAGCACGTTCACCCAGTTCAACATCAGTCTGTTTTTCTTTGTACTAAATGCAGTGTTTATAATTGTGCAAGCTGATAAAGGTGGAATTAGTTGGGTCTTTTCCTATGCCTTGCAAACTGTGAAATTTTGACGGATTGTTAATTTCAGACTGTAAGTAGGGCTGAAAAAGACTGGAATTTATTGAGAATAATGTCCATTAGGTGCTTATTTAGGGGGAAAAAAAAACCTGCGTAAACGCTGTCGATTTACATTCTGCCACTTGAAGAAAAAAGTCTCTTAATACGTACCTACTCCAATTTTTTCTCTTACGTATCTATGATTTCTACTGTTTTGGTTGCTAGTAAACTCGTGCAACATTGAAATGCTGAGCCTAATAAATTACATAGATCTTTTAAGGCTGAAAAATGCTGGAAAAGGGCTGGAATTTAGTTTAGTTTAGCCCATTTGGCTTTCCGTGTCAATAATATTGTATTTACATTAAAATAGCCTACGAAAGACCCTAGGTCTTGTCCAAACCTACATTTTAAGCTACAGAACTTGAAAATCCGTTCAATGGTTCGATCTCCAGGTAACTGCAAAGAGTCCGAACAAGAACATTAATGATTTCTGCACAGTGCTCTACAATAATAATCGCTAAGCCGACGAGAATACTACAGTGACATTAAAATCGTGTTCAGAAGGCCCTGGTCGATGTTAATACTTACGTTTTAAGCTATACAAATTGAAAATCGGTGCATTGGTTCGATCTCTAGGTGAGAGCAAAGGTTCTAGCCCATTTGGCTTTCCGTGTCAAGAATATTGTAGTTACATTAAAATAGCCTGTGTAAGGCCCTAGGCCTTGTCCATACCTACGTTTTGAGCCACAGAACTTGAAAATAGGTTCAGTGGTTCGATCTCCAGGTGTGAGCAATGAGTCCCAACAACAACAACAACAACAACAACAACAACAAATGGCCATGCTGTGGACGCCGAACGGTTCGATTGTTGTCATCAAAATTTGTAATGCAGTGAAATAGTTACGACACGACCCCAAATACTGAATTTCGTTGGTCTATGTCAATTTTGGGCGAAACTATTGGAGTTCAAAGTTTGACGTTTATCATGGAAGTTCATGCTGAGGCTTACATAAGGACCGCAGTATTAAAAAGCGCTTCAGCGTATAAAATACGGATGTAAGCCTTAAAGGAACAGATATTAGAAAAACACATGTAAGCCATCAGCGTCATACTAATACGTGTAAAAGAATCTCCAGCGACCCAAAAAACAAGCTGGAGCTTCTTTTACACGTATTAGTGCGACGCTGATGGCTTACATGTCTTTTTCTAATATCTGTTCCTTTAGGGCTTTAAGTTTTTTAAGGCTTACATCTGTATTTTATGCGCTGAAGCGTTTTTTAATCCTAATATCCCTTATTTTTTGTTTTGTTTCAGCAAGAATAACACAGACAAGAACACTGTAATCACCTTAAAATAACTGTTATAAGAAAGTCTTTTCCATGGCTGATTCGTTTTATACTGCTAAGAGTGACTTTTGTACCCAATTTCATGTTTTTAGCTTGATCTATAAGAATTTGTTGCCCAAACCCCTGGGAGGCACCACGAGGAGGTTCTGGGGCGGG
>JAHWFP010073317.1:0-13096 GCA_023313725.1 Lithobius niger | reverse complement strand
TAGCAGTGATAGAGAAGGAAGCCAAAAAAAGGGGGGGGGTTTGAAAGACCGACGTCGCCAGGGTAAAAAAGAAGGGCCTGTTGTGAGGAGGATTATGAAAAGAGGAGAGAACAGGAAGGTGACGACGGAGGAAATGGGAGGGAGTTTAGAAGGAGGAAGGGTTGGAGCGCAGCCCCAAGCAGTAGTGGCGAGCTTTAGCTCTGCAAGGGGAGCAGGGAATATCCGAAGTGGGGATGGGGGATAGGGCCACCATGTTAGGAAGCGATGGCAGAGAGGAGGGGCAGTTGTCATACTGCCATAAGGAGTAAGAATGAAGGCCGTGGGAAAGGGAAAGGGAAGATATGGCCTCCCAAGACTTGGTAATATTATGTTGGCGAAGGTCGTTAAGACGAGAGGGGTCAGGGAGAGGACCGGAGATCCCCTCATCATGGAAGGTGACAGGGTGACAAGGCAGGTCTGACAGGAGTCTGGGGTCAGATGGAGATGAGACACGTGTCGGGTGCATGAAGAAAGTGGGTCGGGGGTATTTAGGGGCACACTTATGGAGGCCATCGATGGGGTGTAGGGTTCAGGTTGCCGAAGGTGTAGCTGGAGAGGAAGATGTGGTGGATTTGAGGCGAAGAGCGTCGGCAAGGATGTTGTCCGTGAGGCTCTCGAGATGTGAGGCGTTTTCGGATTTGAGACTGGAGTTTTAAGAGGTGAGTTGCAGGATTTGGGAATGTTGTTGAAAAATAACATCCTGAAGGTGCAGGAGGTATGGTTTCACCTTTTTCATATTATGTTTGAACTGTTGCTTAGCACGAACTGTTGCTTAGCTTACATTGAGGCGGAGTTTATGGCGGAGGGTGGAGAAAATCTTCTGGTGGTCCACCTCAGTTGCTTCTTCGTGGTCCAAACCGTATAAGGGGGAGTCCTTTGGTTTTGGAGATGGAACAGTGAGAATATCCGGCCGAGGGGAACCAGTGGGTTGGATCGGAGGGAGGGGCCGAAACGAATAGGGAAGTCCGCCAGGGGAGAGACGGAGATGATGTCCGAATGTTGGCCCGGGGAGAAGGGGGTAGAGGGGATTTCCACGGTGGCACCAGTAGGGATGGCGAGATCGCTGACCAGTTCGGTGGATGGAGAAGAAGGGGCGTCAATGAAGATGACCGGTGCGGTATCTTCTTGAAGGGGATCGGGGCCAGGTGACGTCACAGTTGAAATGCTGGCGGGAGTTGAAGAGGTGGTGGTGTGGATCCACGATTGTTGGGATAAAGGAGTCGAAGAGATACCTTTGTTTCCGGGAGTAACAGGGATAGCAGTCGCCGTAGAGGCCGGAGAAACGGACGAAGGAGAGTTGGCAGATTTGAATTTCTTTACCAGAACTTTGTGATCAATCTACTGCCTTTTTCTGGTGGCCGAGAGCATTTGGCGGTGGGCGATAGCTTGCCAGTCTTTCAGGGGAATGGTAACACAGATGCGGCAGGGTCGATCGAAGTAGCTACACTTCCGATGAAATTGACACACATGGTGGGGGTCAAGACGGCTTGGGTTGAAAATCCCCGGACAATGGCACTTTCCCGGGCTGTCGATGGCGGGAGCACGGCCGAAATAATGTCAGGTTCGTCCGAAAAAGACAATGGAAGTTTGGCTTTCACCATCGTGGAAAACAAGGGGAGGAAAAGATGGATAACGTGATAACAGTGTGGCGGTGAGGACACGTAGGACGCTAACCAGTGGAAGAAGAGCCCGGAGGTAGGAGGGCGGGAAAACGAGGCGGCAGGGCAGCGCACCTGGTGGTGAGAAGAGGAAAGAAGAAGAGGCAGCTTTCGGCCGACAGCGCGAGCTGTCGGTAGGGGGAGCAGCGAAGAGGGAGGCCGATCGGGAGATCTGCGAGAAAGCGGTGGAAAGCAGGGACTGCTCAGGCGAGAGGCAGGATAGGAGCAGAGGCCGTCAAATCATGGCGGGCGAAAACAAAATTCGTTGTGTATCGGGAGGGTGCAGAACCCGGGCGACAGAGGCGGCCGAAGGAGAAGACAAGCTAGGGGTGTGACAAAGGGAACAGAGGGTGTGTTCGAGCACGGTCGAAGCATGAACAAGGTCGGAAAACCTGGAAATGAAAGATGGGCTACATGAAAAGTGGAATGGGGACAGGTGCGAGAAGCGGCCCAAGCAGGAGGTTCGTTGAGGGGCAGTGATGGAAAGGGCGGGCCGGAGGTGAGAAGCATAATCCGACAGTGTAGGCCGGATGAGGAGGCTCGGCACAGGGTGCGGGCTGAATGGTCCGAAAGCGCTGAGGGTTCTCCGGATGAAAGTCGAAAGACGAGAGCAGTGAGGGAGCTGGTGTCTAGGCCCGGTTATCCGGAAGAACGGAAAGGGAAGAGAAGAGTGTTAAGACGGGGAAAGAAAGAGGGGGCAGAATGTATGACTATGGTAAGCGATGTCCAGAGAGTGAGGTAGCGGGGATAAGGCTCCCAAGATTGTGCTGTCTTGTAGACGGACAGGTGAGGAGCCTGCGCTTCGTGGAAGCGAGATTACACCCGGGCGAAAGAGCGATGTCCCGGGCGAGCCCCGACCCGGGGGGGGGGGGCCACATGTTGTCCAGTCGATGGAACGGTGCGTGGTAAGCTTGCATACTGAAAAAGCTGCATTACCAGGGGTGAAAGGGTGCGAATTTCTTTGGCTTGCGTCCAAGGAGGTTTCCGTACAAGACGGTCACCATAGAATGGAGAACGTCGGCTAGGGAGGCGGCACAGAGGCTGCGGCGGAGACAAAAGCAATTCTCGTGCGGGACGAAAGCAGATGATGTCAGCTTTCTACGGGGTGGAAGGAGTGGAGGCAGCGTCTAATCTTACTACAACGCAAGGAGATCGAGTTTCGGGTAGGTGGCAAGAAGGTTAGGAACGTGGCACCATCGCTCAACGGGCGAAAAGAAGCCTGAGCGGAGAGAGGAGCCAGGGGAGTCCAAATGCAGCGGAAGCAGCATCGCGGACTGGCCGAGGAGGACGCAAGGCATGTTTGAAGAGGTCAGAATGGCAATGCTAAAATTGCCAGGTACAGTACTTTCACAGCAAAAGAAACCATTTTTAGCCGGCCCGGGCCAGGGGCCGGCAAAATGTTCTTTCTTTGCTGTGAAAGTACTGTACCTGGCAATTTTAGCATTGCTGTCCCAGTGATGCTGTTGGTCACATTCGAGGAATGTAATGCTAAATTATCAGGTTAAGTATGTTTTAGGCACAAAGAAACCATTTTTAGCCGGCCGGCTGGGGGCCGGCAAAATGTTCTTTTTATATTAGGCCTAAAATTATGTTACCATGCCAACGTCAAGTTGCTACGAGTCGCTGTTGGCCTCATCAACAGCGTCTCTCTCGTCACTTCCCCACTAGCACTGATCTATATAGGCTACGTTGCGCGTTACTTTGTAACACTGTAACTGTGTGCCTGTAGGCATACCGTGTTGCAAAAATGAATAGGCTTACTATACAATCCATTTCTCCGTTATCTGCTACTTACGAAATTAAAACTTCTGGTTAAAATTAGGCCTAAAAGCTGGTAATTACGACTAAAATGTAAAATAGGCCTAAAAGCCAACACATTTTTAACCGACAATTGTAATGGCTACAGCTTTAAGATAAGTGTAATAGAGATAGCTGTTGTAGTGCATGATAGAGAAGTGTGCCTCAACATTGGAAGTGGAGGAACTGTACAGAAGACCGGTGCAACTATAGGCAGTCGCTGTAGCCGCTTGTTTCTTTTATAATTAAAACATCATGCGGACCGAACCACGATCACTTATTGCCTCATTTTCCATCAGAGAAGCTTAAACCGGAATCGGACCCACGTGATATATGGTAGCTGCTTCCTTGGCTGTGGCGTTTGTGATGAGGGTTCGTCGAACGTACCAGAAATTGCCACAACTTTTACAAGTAAATCTCCCATTAAAAACTGTAAACCCATTGATCCCTGGCTGGTTGAATTAGTACAAATTTTATACCTGGCTAGACGAATTACTACAAATTTTAAACAAATAATAAATTAACTAGCTGTTTCCGGGATAACACACCCTGGTCTAGTAAGAAGACATGTTGTGACACTGCCCTGCTTTGTGTCTATTGGTTTTTGTTTCTGTAGTAGCCCCGAGTTTTCTGTTGACGATACATGTCTAATATTTCGTACTAGTTGTCCCCCGGCGTAACATACGCCGGTCTATATCTCAACTCGGCTGTAATAGTCAGCATTATTGAAGTGATAGTGTTTGTTTCTAATTGTTAGAGCTCGTATCCGTTCTCATTGTCGGCCGCTCCCCCTTTTGCTTTGCTACCGTGGCAAGAATGAGCTCGCTCGCCCTCTTGCTGATTGTTGAAGCTTCGTTTGTTTAATCCTCCCTAATAATGCCTTATCAAGTTTGCTCTCTATTGGGCTAAAGTTTGCATTACGCTCATACTCGATATCCTTACGATATTGATTCCAAATGGCTCCAAGACTTTCCTAACTACAGAGACAGTTGGTTTTAGAGCACGGAAATAAAACAACTTAAAACAGTAGATTTGTAGCGCCACAATCCGCACATCTATACGGTGTTTGCGTTCACTCGCAGGGCCTGCAGGGCACCTTATATTTTTTTCGTAAACAGTTCCGATAGGCGGGTTGTTATTGTCAGTTTCGTGTGGGTTTGTGTGCCGGTTTTGTTCTTATTGTCAGTTTGGTTAGGTTAGGTTAGGTAAATTTGGGATTGGGCATTTCATACTGAGGTATAGTTAACTGGTTGGGGTTTGGCATTTCATACTGGGGAAGTTAATTGGTTAGGTTATGATAATGATGATTTAACGAGTTTCCGCAATTTGGGATTAGTTTGTAGTGCCTTCCGTGAAAATTAAAGGTAGGTTTTATTCTCTTTTTTTCGAATTTCGGGCCATGTGCGTAAAGGGAACACGGGAAGAAAAAGGGCTCTCGTACGATTTTTTTTTCTATGGACTAAGAATTACCTGCTGAGTAATGTTTTCCTCTTCCATTTTTGGGGCAAACACACCGTTCGGCCGTGGTGAAGGTCCAAAGTTAGCACCGCGCTGCGCCGGAAAGGATGAAACTATAGGTGAAAGTCCGGCAAGTGAAACCCCCAACCAGTTCATTACCTCGAGTGAAATGCCGAAGCCGGTTCCTAACCTAACCGACAATAACAACAAAACCACACGAAACTGACAATAACAACTCACCTATCTGAACTGTTTACGGGGGAAAAAATATTAGCTGGGAACATGTGAAGAAAACGGCCTCTCGTTCGTCAGCGCAAAGAGTGCGGCTTTCATTAATTTCTGACGGCCAAACGAAGCCTTTGCCCCAGAAATTTTATGGAAAAATATTATTCAGTTGATCATTTTACGTCATTCTAGCCTAACGAGCGATCAATCGGTGAGGAGCCCTTATTCTTCCCATAAGCCGCGTAAAGTAAACTTGTTCCCTCTATTGTTTATTTTACTATCGAAAGTGATCGTGGAATGAATTAATAATTCTGCCTTTCTTCCGTTAGCTATGCAGGTAGTACTGCACTATCCCGTTGCCTCACACGTTTGTCGAATTGATACTACAACAAACTGTTACACTAAATAATCGATTATACAATAATTACCTGATTAGCAGGAGCCACATAACTACCCGAATTGCCAATATGCGTACAATCCTAGGACAGCCTTTCCGGTGAACCGTAAAGGGACCACCATTTTTTTTCAGTGGTTCGTCAATAGCCCAACAACAGATAGAAATCCGTTTTCCGTGCATGTTGTCAAAAGCTGAAATAAGCTGGGCCAGTTCCGGTTTAACTTTTTTTTCATATAGAAACACAATTAGCAAACATTTCTAGTTAAGGACCTGCAAACGATTTAACCATAAACACTTCAATAACAACGCCTACAATTTGCTGGCACGTCTTCTAATCGAAATCATGAAAAATCGACAAATATTTCAGTCACATCCGGCCAGACGCTAAATGTGATAGGCATGACCCGTTCAAATAAACGACTGGAGTGGAACATGACGTCAATAAACAATAGCTCACGACGCAAGTCCCTTTTTCTCCCCGACTGTATTTCAATAACTGCTTAATGCATTATATGCATAGGCAGTTAAAAACTATTCATTTTTACGTACAGCATTGTTGCAATAAGTACACATGAACACTTATTGCATTGTTGTACTACTCTTAACAATGTTGTAAGAATCCAATACGGAATTTACAAGGATTGTTTACAACAATGAAAACGACAAAAGTATGAAAGTAATTGTAAGAAAAACATGCATTGAAACGTTACAACGCAGCAACATACTACAATGTTGCAACAAAGGCCAGAACAAAGATGCGAGGTACACCATATCGAGTAAAGATGCAACAATGCTTGGGCGCGGGGAAAATAACTTTGTTTGCCACGGATGTACGACACACAGGCATCCCAATTTAGGCACTAGACAAATAAGCAATTTTTTTTTTAATTGGGATGGATTGCCCTCTAAATATGTATCGTTTGTTTAAAATCTGGGACACTTATTTATGTGGAACCGTTGAGGGTGGGGGATTTTCGCTTTTTTCGAAATTTTCTGTGGTGCATTAATGTTCGAAATTACGCTGCCTCACTTGCACTACGGCACTCGCTGCGGCTAACACATAACATCAGTGAAATATAGTGTGATAGAGAAGCCGACAAATCTTTTTTGAACGCTACGAATATTTAATGCCAACCTCCCCCCCCCCCCCAATTTGAGTCTAATTTTTTTTTCTTATTTTAAAAACTTGGGCCTATATGTCGGAGTGCCTTATGTGTCCAGTGCTTAATTATGGTGGCTATGCGACCGCGTGCCGTCCACCACACTGCCCAATTAGGGGTTGTGCGGCTCCAGGAGGATAGGGGCCGAAAGACCCAAATTCAATTATGTTTTGTTTTGTTTGGGAGCCCCTTTCCCCCAAAATTGAAGAGGGACCCAGCCTTCGGCCCTTGCACCCCTCCTTTGAAATGCTAGTTGCGACACTGGTCCCCAAGTGATTGTCTTTCTGCCTCTACCCGACAATAGTATAACAGAAACTTAATTTGACGCCGCATAACACGATAAACCTGAGCACGCCAATTTTTAAAACTGCATGCAGCACCACCCGTGCTTACAACGGAGTTCACTAAGGAACTAACATTATTAGCCAGCGAAAAGTTGTTTCATGCAGCAGGATGTGCTGGATTGAGTGAACTGGCGATGCTAACGAAATCGTCGTTTGTTAGCCAGTGTGCACAAAATTTGAACATACACATGAGCGACCGAACCATATCAGTGTTGCAAACTGTGTATCCAACACGCACCCATGCGTAGAACGAATCTAGGAAAAAGGTCCGAGGAAAAAAGGTCCGAGGAAAAAAGGTCCGGGGAAAAAATGTCCGAGGAAAAAAGATCCGAGGAAAGTCAAATAGAACAACCTATGCACTGATAAATGTTGGCTTTAAGAATATAGGGCTATATAGTGTGAACACAAAAGAATACCCTGATTATACAAGTTACATTGATTATACATCCTATCGAAAACTAGGATCTTTTGCATGCCACAATCGACATGAGCATGAGATATCACAGGGCCCTTCTCTTCCCGAAAAGGCCGGGGTTGGCTGAAGCCGGACTCGAACCCGGGACCTCTGGCACTAAAACTATAGCTTAAGTCAAGAAAGCATAAGGTAAATTTTTATGAGTGTAAGGATCTTAATTTTTCAATTTTAAATGTAGTATGTAGACCTTATATCCTTTTGTACTGTAAGGCTTTGAACTTGCATGCTGTAGTTTTAGTTTTTCTGTTTTAACCTTGGTTACATCTAGACGTGTGTCGCCGCCAAGTAATAGTAGATCGTCCGATTGTAGACATCCGATTGTTAAAAAATTATTGTTGATGAAAAAAAGGTGACCGCACTAGCAGACTGTGTCATTTAACTGAAACCAACTTATACGTGATTTCACCATACTGGTGTAAATTCCCCATGCAGTAGAAATCTTTGCAAATCGTTTGAATCAGGTGTCTTGGGTCCAGTAACAAAGAAAACCTCAACACGAAAGTGTGGGAACGTGTTCTTTATAAAGAAAAAGTGCCATCAATAACGTTGAGTGTTACTAGTAACTAGTAACTAGCTAATCACCAGGCTCCCATGTTAATTCTCATAGGGTATAAAGACACCTCTACAGCTCATTAGGGAAAGTGCCATATCTAAACTTCGGCAGACAGGTAAAGCGTCATGTGGGACAGTGCCTTTTTCTAAAATGGGGGTTGCAACTAGAAGCACGTGGCCCTGAAGTGGCTCGTAACTGCAAAATTATTGTTGTAACCATTGTTTGTATTGTCATCCAACAGTACATTATAACATGCTTAAGTGTTACACGCTTATCGTTTCAGTACTTAATTGTCAGAATGCACTGTTTTTGCAAATAGGTGGTTCACTAAGAGACAGAATATCTTTACCTTTTATTGCAAAGGTTTGGTCGTGTTTTTTTTTTACGGTACACGAATTCAAACTGAATTATCTGCCCCACGACGATAAAAGGGACAATTTTGCTGGAAAGAAGATTACGAAACAAAATGCACATCGTCAGCACAGATGGGAACGTGTTCTTTATGGAGAAAAAGTCTCCTCAATAACGTGACGCGGACATTTTATTTTATGTAGACCTTACTGTTCTTGCAGTCCAGTATAAGTGGCGAGTAATTTTAAACAGCTGGTGAGTTGATTAGTTTTAGTAATCTTCGTCTGCCACCAGAATATTAGAACTGTATGAACATTTACCATTCCGTGAGTTTGTGGTATGTACTCATGATTGAATGATTAACGTTAACCTTGGGAGGGCCAAGTGAAGGGGGATGCGCTGATTGAGTGAGCGAAGCGAACGAAAATCAGCGTTTGTTAGCCAGTGCGCTCAAAAATCGGGTTAAATAAACTTAAGCATGTGATACATGGGCATACAATAAGCCAAACCGTGTCCATTTGGCTGGTGTAACGGCTAATTGGGCAATGGCAAACGTAAAAATTATGCATTAGAAAATTTATAGACATTCCAGACAAAAAGGAAGAGGTGACTATTATACAGTGGAATTCTTTGTATTCACAGGCCTATAAAAGTTGTGATATCCACCCAATCTCAAAACTGGTATAAGAGCAGCCGCCAAGTTTCCAAAAAGGGTCGGCCTTTCAAAGAAGTGATATCATTCAACCAGGCAAAGGCCGCCAAGGTTAATCATATTAGCCAAGTTAATCGCACGGAATAATGCTTTGGACGTTAAATGAAAACTTGAGTAATCTTCTAGTAGCAATCTTCTAGTTTTCATTTAACTTTCGAACTATAGTAGGTGCGATTAACTTGGCTAATAGGATTAACCTTGGCGGCATTTCCCTGGTTGAATGATATCATATCTTTGAAAGGCCGACCTTTTTTGGAAACTTGGCGGCTGCTCTTACACCAGTTTTTGTTTTGGGTGGATTTTTTTTTACTTGATACCACCCCAACTGGAGGACGAAACTTATGATTTTTTTTTAAACTCCTGCAGTTAATAATACCTTTACTCAACTAATTCCAACTTTAATAGGGCTCAACTTTTTTTTGTCTTCGTCAGCACGCTTTGGTTAAAAGCCTCGGAAAAAAAAGCTTATGGAAAAAAAAAAGCCTGGGAAAAAAAAGTTGCGGAAAATATAGCTGATAAGGGACAAAATAGCAAGACAAATTTGGTGTAAAATCACCATCAAATACTACCTAAACCTAGTTTCGTGTGCATTCATCATTCATTAGCTCGACAAAAGTTATCTTAATTACCTTCGGAATTATTTGCAGGAAAACTCGAAGCCACGAAGTCCCCCCCCCCCCAATTCTTTTACTGGGGAAGTGGTGTGGAGAAAAGACGAAGTTCACGAAAATCACGAAGTTTCCACTAATATTGTATATTTTTTACAAATTTCGTAACTGGGGAAGGAGGAGTGGAGTACTGAAATTGATCGACTACAGATAATAATATTAAAGGAAAATTCGGAAAACATTAAGTTAACTCAAAATTCCTGTAACTTTTATTTTGAGAGTTATTCGATATTTCCGTGCAAAAAAATTGGTACTTTTTTCTGCAGTGTGTTGTTCTTCCCCCCCCTCCCCTCCTCGCATCCCTCCCATACCAAAAAAGAACATATAAGGTTTATAAAACACGAAGAAATAAATTCCGGCAAAAGTGAATAAATCGTACGTAATAAGCTTGCCGTTCGGTAATTCTTGGTCTTGGTCAGAACAATTGGGATTAGCTATGCTTATTAGCATGCCAGACGTGCTGATAGTATTTCCAGTGAAGGCCACTGTCCATTATTACGCATGCACATATTTAAAGGTAGTATATTTCTCAAATTTCCACCAGATTTTTGTTGCGTTTTTACCCTCTCGGCTTTTTTTTCGCGATTTTTTTCCCCCCACCTTTTTTTTCCGTATTCTTTTTTTTTCCATCAGCTTTTTTTCCCGAGGCCTTTTTTTCCGGGGCTTTTTTCAATCGGCTTTTTTTTCCACCAGCCTTTTTTTCCGAGGCTTTTTTTCCGGGGCTTTTATTTCCATCAGCCTTTTTTTCCGAAGCTTTTTTTCCGGGGCTTTTATTTCCATCAGCCTTTTTTTCCAGGCTTTTTATTCCGGGGCTTTTTTCCCGAGGCTTTTTTTCCTTAGAATCGCGTGGGAGGGCGAGTAAGTACGAAAATATTGTTATAACCATTGTTAGTATTGTCGGCATCGTCCCCAATTGGACGGCCAAAGTTCGGATAATGCCAACGTGTATACTGACGTGCGTGCCTAGACACACACTAGTGTATCACGATAAATCTAAACAACGTTGCAAAGAAATTGTATTCACGTCCAATTCACGAAAAATAAACCAACTGTAAAAACAAAGCAATATAAACAAAGCCAAAAACTGGTAAAGAGGCCACCAAGTTGAGAGTGGTTCTGCCCTTCAAAGGAGTGATATCAACACACCAAATCTAACTAAATAAAATAAATTACAATAAAATTAAAACCAAACCAAAAACCTATAAAGAGGTGACTATAGTTGAGAATGGTTCAGCCTATAGACAAAATGTAGTAGCAAATTGGTGAAAACCAATTTCTTGTTGACGTGGTACTTTATTACATACCTGCACGGTAGTGTAGTTGAGTCAATACACAATTAAAAAAAAAAGGAGTGATATCATATCAAAAACCAAAACTGGTGAAAGGGGCTACAAAGTTTCGAATGGTTCGACCCTTCAAAGGAGTGATATCAACACACCAAAACATTCGCCAACTTAATCGCACCGATTAATACTTTGGACGTTAAATGAAAACATGAAAGTTGTTACTTTTGTTACCGAAAGTAGCACTGTTCTAGTTTTCATTTAACCTTCGAACTATTAGTCGGTGCGATTAACTTGGCGAATGTTTGGTGTGTTGATATCACTCCTTTGAAGGGCCGAACCATTCGGAACTTGGCAGCCCCTTTTACCAGTTTTGTTTTTTGATATGTTTAAACAGCAGCAATCGAGCTTAAATCACTCATCCATCTTTAAGAGATTCGATACCAAAATTTCATTTCCAGATCAGATAAGCTGACCCCATTACTAGGCTGCAAAAGTAGGCAGCCTGGTTTAAACACACACTCCCCTTTCCATCACCCTTCCTCCTTTCTTAATCCCTTGGAAGGGAAATACATTACGGAATTCAACATGTGGCTAAATAAGGAAGGAAAGGGGAAATGTTGTGTGGTGTTAAGAAGCATATCACTTTTAAGGAAAATAGCGTAGTGATGTTAAATAAAATCTTGATTTTTACGCCCTATTTACCTTAAACTGGGGGTATCGGCTCCGCCCTTGACACTATAGGCACCCCAATTTAGGCACTGGACAAATAAGCACCAAGTTAAAATTTTTTTTTTGAAAATTGGGATGGATTGCCTCCAAATGGTGGGCGGAAAAAAGGTTCGGGGAAAAAAAGTCCGAGGAAAAAAGGTCCGCACAAAAATTTGGTTCACGGAAAAAAGGTCCGTGGAAAAAAGTTCCGTGGAAAAAAGGTCCGTGGAAAAATGGTCCTTGGAAAAATGGTCCGTGGAAAATTAAATAGGACGAGTAGGCACTGACAAATGTTGGCTTATAGCTTCTAAATTGCTCACCTTAAAGGTTAAGTAAATATATAGGCTTGGGCCTAAAGTTTAACATTATAAGTCAATGAGAAAAATCGCTAATTCTGCAAAAGTGATTTTTGACCATTTTAAAATATTGCTTTTTACATTATCTCATTTTGTACTCTCAGAGACCTCCAAATTGAAGCCAAAATAAAAAACATTTTTTTTCTTCCAGATAACAATGCGAATTATCAACCATCAAAATAGGAAAAAAAGGCATTTTTGTCGATTTTACGCCCTGAATTAAAACGAAGTTTAGGGACAAAATATTTAAAAAAAATTTATTTCTGGGTTCATTTAATGGTCTCTGAGAGTACCAAATTAGATAATGTAAAAAGCTGTATTTTTAACTAGTCAAAATGTTTTTCAGAATTAACAATTTTTCTCAGTGACTTAAAATGTTAAACTTTAGGCCCAGGTGGGCACCTCAAAAATTATTTTAGAACGTTTTCCTTTAGGGGTAGGGGGGAGGTCGAAGACCAACTTTTCCACACTATTACGATTTGAAATGAAAAAAAGCCATTTTTTTGAACTACCCTAAGTTATACAGGGTGTCCCAAAAGTCCCAGTCCCCCCTCACAACTTTTGAAGGGTTTGAATGAAAACAGTGAAACTAATTTCGCCTCACCCCCCATCGGGGGGGGGGGGGGTAGGGGCACCAACTCAGAAATTTCCAATGGAACGGGGGTATAGGAATACCTTATTTGAAAGGTCTTCATTGGGTGAGTAAAATGCCGCAATGAGAGCGTCGATACTATGAGCCCATGCAAAATGGCGGCTGATCAAACATTACGATTTTCGTCTGTATCTCTATGTGTTACTCAGGCTAAAGACATCGTAAAGGGACGTAGGTGGCAGCAAAATGCTTCGTTCAATTTGGTTGGATTATACCCACAACGTCTTCTGCCGTTTGAAATCCAGAGTGTGTGCCTC
>JAHWFP010073316.1:16322-27780 GCA_023313725.1 Lithobius niger | reverse complement strand
TCAATGTCATCATACATCAAAATCTGAAATTTAACAGAGGTTTGGAACAGGGTGTCTAGCAAACCTCAACTTGCAGTGTTACAGTACATTGTGTAGCATATTTTTCTGTCACAGTACTATAAAATACTAACAATATTTACACATTTTTTAATATGTTTCAGGCATGACTGCCCGAGAGAAGAAACTACTTTTGTCTTCCCAACTCCAGAACACGGATCACATTTAGGAATACCTGGTATCGAAAATGGTAAGAAATGTGACATATTTCGTTAGTTTGGAGAGAATGGTGTTCTCTAAATTCACCCTAGTTTTATACATTTTGGACAATATAGTAAAGTTTTAACGTGTGAGTGTATTAAGCTGAAGTCTAATCGTTGTTATTTAACATTATAATTATATAATTTTTTAATGGGACTGAGTGGACTGGGTGAACTTGGGTGCCAAGAATACTCGCAAGACAAATACCAGAAGCACAGGGTTGCTATAAAAAATTATCATTTATATCATTTAATTCACGTTCTAAATTACTGAACGTCGTTTGGAGTCTGTCTTAACTTGTCTGTCTTTCTCAAATGCCGTTAAAACACTCCACTGTGAAATTGTATTACACTACATGTCACAATATTTTGAACGTCTGTTTGTTGATGTGCATTGTTGCCTGATTAATCCATAATTGTAATTGGATGGTCGAGCATGATAAGTGTAGGATTTGATACTAACGTAACAACAGTCAAACAAATACCATAAGTTCAGGGACTTATGGTATTTCTTTGACTGTTGTTACGTTAGTATCAAATCCTGCACTTATCATGCTCGACCATCCAATTACAATTATGGATTAATTACGCAACAATGCACATCAACAGATTGGCACTGTAGCAAAAATCAGTGAAAACTGGGATTCAATTCCTGGCCACATGATCATGCGTGATTTTTTCCATGGAGGCAGCCACACACTGGTTTCACTGCTGATCCCAGACTCTGACTAGCATTTGTTTATTTCTAGTAAATAATGCAGCCATACAACAGAAAGGGTCTCAAAAAAACCTGGTTTAGGATAAAACACAACAGTTCCTGAGATAGATTTGTATTTTGCAACGTTTGTCATAGCTCGATAAGTGAGCATTTATTGGCATGAACAGTCAGCAAGACGACTAAGAATTTGGTACCAACCAGTTAAAAATGGATTCCTATTTACTTAATGCTAGTATGGTTAGCAGACACTTGCTTTTCGGCGTTTCCCTCACTGCTACCTTAGTTTCATTTTGTACGCGTAAGTATATAATCTTGATTACATGAATGAAGTATTTTTTTAATTGCTTAAAATTATATTGATTTGAAATTGTTTTGTCAGTTCAATGTGGTGTCAAATAGGAGCATGTTTTACGATTTCTATTCGGGCGGAGATAAGGTCAACTAAGGAATGGGTCGTATATCAAGCCCCAAATCGTTCTGATGTCAGTCTATTTCGGAACAGATGTAACGGCCCAAGTGGCCTATTTTGTGAAGACCCATACCAAAATAATAGGGTGACACTGAAGGGGCCTGGAGTCGTAAATCGCCTGGTCCCTGCAACAAGCTATGTCAATGACATACTTCAAACAAGAGTCACTAGTCACCAAGCAACTACAGTCACCAATTTATTAACATGCGCATATCATCTTGCGTGATCGTATACAATAGATTTTTAACTTAAACATGACCTATAAAAATAATTCCACCAATAGTAAGTAGAATTATTAATTTTACCAATAGTGTTTCAATTCATGTTTCGTAGCACTCATTATGTTTGCAACTTTAAAAAAAACGATGAATAACTTTTTCTGAGGGTATGTTCTATTGTGAAATAAAACTTGTTTTCTGAAAATCTGGAAACAAACTAAATTTTTTAATCTTTACCTATTTCACACTCAAATAATGTGCCTTGTTTATTTGCAGAGGTTCGTGGTCATCACAGCGAACATACACGGCAGAGAAATAGATTTTTCCGTTGGTGAAATGTACTGGTGTTTTTGAGCCCAAAAATATGCAAAGTCCAATGTTTTGCCTGTCTTCAGTTTGTGTCAGCAGTCGACTGTAAATGATTACATGCCCATACTGCTTGTTTACATGCATTTATACAAGTTTCTTAAATGTATAATAATAATTCATCTCTATGATAATTTATTTAATTTTAAAAATGATGACGACATTGTAGAACATTTTGCTTGTACTAGTCATTCATCCAACAATTGTAGAGTATTTTCGACAACAAGAATCCTCAATTGTCTGAATTTGTTAAAAAGAGGACTGTTTGCAGTATTATTATATTGTATTTTAACTAATGAGTTTGTTATATCCGTTGGCTGTACTATATGGTTTAAAAGAGTATTCATGATAATAATGAAGTAAATTTCATACGGGTCGAGCTACAAAACTATTCATCTACTATTTTCACTATCGTTCATAAATCCATTTGCTCGCATTGCTTTAATGAATGGCATCGACGCACAATTGACATTAGTAGAAGCAGACGCTAACACTTGGTCAACACACGAAAAGGCTGTGACGAGACGTGGTAGGAAGAAGCTTTACTCGCTTTAAGAAAAAGGAACAGTCACTGCAACGTTTTACATTCCTTGTGTTTTTTAATTTACCTGGCGTTTGATTGTATTGGCTCATTGTTTGATTGTAATGATGTTTGTTTGACTGTACGTAGTTTGTCTTGTGTTACAGCAGGTGAGATTTATGAAGTTACTGTTTAAGTTTTGACCTACTTTGTATGTCAAGAGATATTTTCCAAACTAAAAGATGACAGTATTACGTATGATATGAACATGCTGCCAAATATTTTAAAGTTAAAAAATTGAAGTGGCTAAACTTGTCTGTGACCCTTGAGATATACAGTCAGTCTTTACAGTATTCATTTTTGTGTTGTGAGTCCAACCGAGAATCAAATACCACACAGACTGTTAATGAATGGTTTTAAATTTGAACCAACTGTCGAGTAATCTCTTTACGGGATAATAGAACATGTGACGTTGGTTACATACCATTGGTTAGCAACCAGTGGTATAGTTTTTATCTACAACAGGATTGAATACATTATTTAGAAGAGTGGGTTGTGTTAACTTAAAACTTCTTGGATGCCAAAAAATATTAGGATTATGTTAGTAGAGTCCGCTACTTGTCAGAAATGGTCAAAGGTGTATGCCACATTATCAAGGCGATATTACTTCTATTGTTTTGAAGTGGCAGGATTCAAGCTAATGTTCATAGTTTAAAATTCCAAAGAATTTTACCATTACAAATTAATGGTAAAAAAAAAATCCGTAAACTATTAGTCCTTTATAATAGATGTTCTATGCAGTAATGTGCTAGATCAATGCTTGATCAGATAAGTAGATAGATCAATTACGATTGTGCATTACTTGGCACATGTAAAATACTGGTGTGCCTTGAAATGTTTAGGGCAGTGATTTACAGCACAAGCTCTTTCAATAAGTGACAACCCACTCTCTTCAAAATGACCTATTCTCACCTGCCAACATGATGTGTTGGTTGGAGTCTAAATTGATTGTTTTGGTCAAGTGACTTCTATCAAGGTTTCAAATTTTTTTTAAACAGTAGCAAATTTTTATAGGTACAGAAATTGTGTAATCGCTTTCTTTTAATGTAGTATTTTTCATTGATGTTATCTATATTGCATTTGTTACGGCTTTACTTTGTTTAAAGATAAAAATGAGTGTGAGAAAGTCTTTTCTGTTGTGTTAATAAATATGCAGTGTGAAATAATAAAAGAACACTCGAGGAAGAAGGGTAAACCGACCAAATAATGGTATTTATTTCCAGTAGTGGTCACTTTCTGAAAACTAGCCAAGTTGAGTACGGTAAATCCTGTGCTTCTCATTCATTTTTAATTATGGAGAAAAAACCATGGCAAACCATGGTGAAAGTGATATCCACGTAGGGTTTCATCTGTGGTGATAGTGTTGGTCATTTATTTTAAATCTCTTTTAGAAACATTTTCAGAAATATCTTTTTTTTTAAATTATCTGCAGATCAGATGGAAGCTTCAGAAGTCAAACAATGATATTCGAAGCACTATTTCCCACATTGGCTAAAGATGTAGGTTTACTCTGAAAAGAATGTTTTCCTTTTAGCCTATGGTGAATTCTCATCGTTTGTACATGTCTGGCTGGCTGGTCTCTCGACTTTGGCACACAGCCATCGTTTTAGTAGGAATGATGAGTTGAAACAGAAGTGGACAAACCATAAACTTTATTGCTAGTGACAGAGTAGATTCACCATAAAAAGAAAATACTCTTTTTTTGACTAAACCTGTAATTCGTTTCCTCAGTTCAGTCGAAGTTTAAAAAATTCACTCGTTTACCTTCATCACATGCCCACACCTGAGAAAATACGTAAGTAAATTTTCTAATTCACCATACTTCAGTAGAACGCTTGCGTGAAATCTTTAAAAACAAGATAGATTACTCAACATGGAACAGGGTTCAGAGGTAGAATCTCTTATTTTAATTTTGGCACCATTCTTCTTCGAAATTACTCGTAATAACAAAAATAAATTATCTCGATTTTCCCTCATAATTCATTTCTTTGTCATCTATTTCTTTGATCTTCTAATGTCATTAATATACATTATCATTTTTTTCATTAAATCATTAGCTCGACGGAGTGAGGTTTGTAGAAAATGTAGAATATTGTAGAAAAACGAAGTAGCTTTGTTACCTGATGAATGGTTGCATTTCAAAATCTATTTGGAAATTTAATTATGTAGCACTACGTAGAACTGTTAATATCCGTGTTATTTTTGCAAAAAAATTTATACAGCTTTTCTATAAGACATATTGCCTTAAGTTATTTCAATGCCTATGTTCTTATGGTATATAGGTTATATATTTAGTAAAGACTATAGCTAATGTTAGTGGCGTAACTGTTTCAAACAAAACACTGTAACAGGATAACACTGTTAAACGCACTGTTCATTGACGAACTCTAAAAATCCTCATATTTGTATACAAGACAAAACTACAGGAACAGTTTTCTTTATTATTCAAGTTGGCGGTGCCAACACAATATTAAGATGCAAGAAGATTTTTCTGAAATTTTATGGAGTGACCATGTGAAACTTGTACTAATACAGTTTGAAAATAAAAACTTGTAAAATGGTGTACAGTGTACTGTGTGCTTTGTTTTATTTCTACCATTGCAAATTCCTGTAATGTTTGTTTTATATATAATCAGCATTACTTTTTCACAGAAAAAGTTGAAGTTCTTAGCACACGAATTGTATTGCAGTATTGGTAATTATATAGAACAGCTGTTGACTTAATTCACCTACCTGTCGGATCCTTTCGTCGTTATGGTTCAGAAACTCGTAACGAAAACCTGTGCAAAGGCTTATTTTGCAATTATATAAACATGATATAAAAATAATTGAAACATGTTAAAATGCTACTCACAGCCATAGTGACGCTGCAGCCACGCAGCAAGATGAGAGCGTAACAAGAAAACCTGATTTCGACCAGAACATTAGTAAACAGGAATTATCTCGTTCCATGTACCCAACACCAATAAATCTAAGTACATAGTTCTATTTCTATGTCAATATATCTTTCCAGTACAAAACACCGTCCACAGGAACGCGCTTTGCACGCACTTTTATATACGTCGAGAATTTCTGTAATCAGAAACAGTATGATGCAAGCATTTGTGAGACAAGGAAGTGACTTAATTTGTTCGTGTTTCAGAAATGCTTGAATCTTTCTGATTACACAAATTCTTGATGTATACAATAGCGTGCGCAAAGCACCCCTGCGGACAGTGTTTCATACTGGAAAGAAAATTAAAAAATAAATAAGCGGAACGAGATGATTTCCTTTTACTAATGTTCTGATCGAAATCAGGTTTTCTTGTTACGCTATGGCTGTGAGCAGCATTGTAACATATTTTAATAATATATTTTAAAAATAAATTAGCGTTTGCGCAGGTTTACGTTGTGATTTTGTGAACCGTAACGACTAAAGGATTCGACAGGTAGGCGAATTAAGTCGACAGCACGAAAAGCAGATCTTCTATATAATTAACGCAGTATTTTAGGAATACGTTGGAAAAAGAAAACTGGGTGGTTTATTCTTTTGATGCCAAGGTAGGGAATTTCTGAAACTGACAACGTGTGAGATTATGCCAACTCCAGGTAAAATAAGGCTGGCCGCACATCGCATCGACAATATGTCCAACTCAAAAACGCCTTATGGCAAACGTTTGTCCTGTCGGATGTCCACTGCTTTTGCTCACGACGGTTTGGTCAGTTTCATTCGAAACTTCAAAATAACTGTTGTAATGAGTTAGATCTTTCAGTGCGATGGCTCTGCCACGTATGCTCATATCGAGTTGTTTGATAATGTTTTGTCGTAAGATGAAACTTTTGGCACTGTCACCAGACAAGGGAAGACCGCTTAAATGTGTCTGACGACATGTTTGAGGCAGTGTACAGTCGGTCCATTTAAACCCGTGTTAAACGAATTGCATTAGACGCCTTAAGACAAAAGAAAGGTGTTTTGCTTGAGGTGGTGTATGGCCGTCCTTTATTTCTAGATCATCAAAGAAATGGCAAAAAAGGTTGGTATAGGTTGGTATAGAAGGTTGGCATCCTCCTCCTGTAGGGATGAATCTGGCATTTAGGTTACGCGACAGAGTGGTGTATAATAATAGTATTACAGTAATTTTTACTAACCAAACATAATGGTACTTCTATGGAGGCTGTCCGTCTTGATCGTATATCAATTGTTGAAATAATGCTCATTACGCCGAGAATTTATGAAACTCCTGTTAGATGAGTAAAAAAATCGATGTATCTGCTTATGCTTCTCTATGAGAAATATTTGAAGAGAGAAGAGGAAACACGGTTCACCCCGTGCCAGTTCCTCTTTTACGCCTGTTGAACATAATAGTAATGTGTTCAGTCACATTATTATTATGTTGAACTGTGTAAAATGTCATATCTGTAGCCCGTAGTATTAACAGAAAGTCATTTTCCAAGTCCACCATTTTTGAAAGGCAATAACTATGAAAAATATTACAAACGTGAGGGTAAAATTACCATTATGTTATAAATTTGATCATACCCAATTAGTTTTCCTTGTTGGCTAATTTCTAATCGAATTAATAATTTGAATGTTTTATCCAGAGAATCATTTTTGGTATGCAAAGTGATTAATAGTTATAAATACAGTTATGATTCACAGTAGTGATAGGCTAGCTTAAGTTAAGCGCTAAATTGTAAATTTAATGATGACTTTGTGTTATCGTGAGGGTTTTATTAGAGTATTACATTGAGTTTATAAATTGGTTGTAAAGCCCAGTCTAAAACTTTCCACAGTCTGTCAACAGATGACGAAGAAAACAAGTTCTTTGATTTGATGTTTTCTGAGCATTGTGGACGGTACTGATGAGGTGTCCTTTTACTCAGTGGGTTTTGATGGTCAATTTGCTGAATTGTTCTTTGAATAGACAAAACAAACATGGTCCCCACGTTCCCCCACTTATCACTTTGTCATTTGGAAAACCGATAATTCAAAGGCTAGATCATTATTCGATGTAAATTTAAGTACATTTCAGGGGTAGCGGTGAACCTGTAAAAACATATACAACATTTTATTACAATTTTAGACCTGTATTTTCATGAATATAACCTATATATCCTACAAAATACTGGGCGATGAGCCTGGCCTCCTGCCTGGAATTTTTGCATTTTTGCATGAAGTACAGATGTAAAAGGTCTAGGTTTAGGATTTTTTTTGACATCTCTGTAACATGAGGCGCAGTGGCAACCCAGTACCACTGCACTGTGACTAGCTGTCGACGCATCATTAAGGAGGGGATTAAGGACAAATCCCTGGGAGACCCCACATGGTACGGGAGACCACAGTGAAAAGGAATCAGCAATTTGCACCTTATGTGCGCGACCCTAAAGGAAGGCTGCAAGCCAGGCCTTAAAAGAGTTTCCTATGGATTACCGATTCGAATTCCTTTTTGAAATCGAAATGCACGATGTGAGAGGGTATCCCTTGGTCCAAAGCGGATGTCTAACGGTCAAGAGCCAAGAACAGGTGATGAACGGAAGATTTATGGGAAAGGCAGACGACCTAGTCTGGGGCCAAACACCGAATGCTCCCCCATGAAGCATACCAAAACATTATGAATCAAAGATGCCATAGCCTTGCAGGCCACACAAGTTAGTGCTGCAGGTCTGTAGTTGTAGGGGTCTGAAGGGTTCCCTTCTTGAAAATATTGGTAACGTTAGCTTGCATCCACATGTTCGGCAACATACCCTGCTCTAGAATAGTGCAGATAACGGAAAACTAATTTCTGGAGAGAAGGCTGTAAGAGGAACGCAGAAAGACCATCAGGTCCACAGGATTTAGTAGGCTTCTACCTGTTAAGAGGAACATCACCCGAAGACTAACTGAATGCCACCTTAGACCAAGAAACACCAGACCTAGAAACCTGGGAGCGAGGTCCTTCCAACACACCATCATCAGAGGTGAAGTACGACGCAAACGTTTCACCAAAAACTGCTGCCTTGGTTTCAATGTCGACAATGAAATCATTATCTACCCTCAGTTTCCCGAAACTGCGATCTTACTGTGGTACAGTTTAAAGAGAAAGAATAGGCTCCCGTCCCTGAGCACAGCCAATTCCTTATTACTGTTCCAATTTTCTTTTAAACTCTTAAACTTCGGTTTTTAGTCTTCTGTACTGCCGAAACGTCCGAAAAAAATATTGCAACAACTTTGTGCGTCCGTTTATCGTCATTCCATCGCTCTTTTCAACTTCAGAATGGAAGCAGAAGGAGACAAACGGTATTCATCATTAGATACAACAACCAAAAATTAGTTTACAAACATTGTAAATTAAAACATAGTTGCTTCCTTGTAGCTAATAGGACTTACCGACGTAACTCCGTGAAATAATAACACTTGATTTTTGCATTCAAATACCACAGGAAAACACGCAACCGTAAAAACAAAAGGATTACGTTAACGACACACGTTCGGTTCTTTTAAAATAGTCTCAACGCCGTGTTACATGAATGAATGGGTCTATTCTCGAACCAAATCATCTCGGTTAGCTGCTGCCTTAAAAATTAAAACGGCATGTAAAAAAAATTAGGCCTAACAGATGAAAATTATGACTTAAAATCCCGTTGCCATGGCAACATCAAATCTCTGCACTGTGTTGCATAAATGAATAATGTAATCTCGTACCCATATCTTCGTCAGCGGCTATACTTTCAGGTGAAAATTGGGCCTAAGAGCTAATAATTACGCCTAAAATCTAAATCTAGGCCTGAAAGCTAACAAATTTTTAACCGGCAATTGTGATGTATTACTTTTACATTACATAATAGAGACAGAGGTGTGATAGAGGTGTGAACCTCAAGATATTCGAAAGTGGTGGAAGTGTTCAGCAGGCCGCTTGCTACTAGACAGTCACTGCAGCCACTTGTTTAGTGTAGTTGCTTTACTGTACCCTTGGGTGTTGTATCCACACACCAGCCAAGAATACAAGCTCAGTTTTGACTAGGGGAGTAGCACACTGTGTAACAGGTGCGAAGACGTACGTTTAAAGGGGGATTGCCGTCCAATGACAGGCTTTAGCATCTATAGACATTTACCGCAATTTAAACCATGCACAATGGCTGTTTGCCGTGACGCCTCCATGAGTTAGCCAATGACGAACGAGAACAACGGCTGTCTGGCCATCTGATTGGACTAGCCCAGTCATGTGATATGCACGTCACAGCAAACAGCCACGGCGTGTGGTATAGTCTGTCTATAGCCCTTACTTTTAATAAGCGAAGGAACACACAATTAAATTTTTTTTTTATCAAACAAACAAGTCACGTGCTTTCTTAATTATTGAGTGTAGAGTTGGTGCGTCCACCTGAACCAGGAAGCAAGCAGTAAAGTTAAGTCTAACGACATCACGGGTGCTTTTTTCCAGCTGTCGGCCTTTTTGAAACGCAAATTTTGAACCGCTAGAAGAGCGATAGTGATAACTTGACGGATTGCTCCCAAGCGCACGGGACACACCAACTTTACATTCAATAATTAAAGAGGCACGTGGAGTGTTTGTTGTATAAAACGACATTTCTTTGCGCATTCCTTCGCTTGTTGACGTCAAGCGCATCATAATAAATAATGGTAGATGGCGCTAGATGCTGTAGCCTGTCATTCAGTGAACAGAGCAGTGACATTTGCGCCATATTGGCTCCAAGTATGGGATTTGGAGGGCATAACTACAAGGTGCACTACAAAAAAATGGAGGGAAAAACAACGGAAGAGCCGATTTCTTAGGCTTAAAATAACGTTGTTTTCTCCAACAACAAAAATCGCGCGTTTTAGGTCTAAGAAATCATTCTTAACAGCAACGGCTTCAGTAGGACGACCTTCTTTTCTCCCTCCAGTGCCCCTTGCAGCTAACTCATTAAGGCTCCAGCATAGAGCTATATACAATAATACCACGTCGTGTCACTGCTCATAGGCACCTTTAAGTCAGCCGAGTTCGTAATACTACCATAGATGACTAAACTATCCGTTACAACCCCCCTTTTCGTCCCAGCACGTTCATAACCTCCTCTAACGGATACAGTAATTTCAAGGGCCGGTGGAGGTTCCGATTTTCTGTTCGTTTCCGATTCAAAGTTGATATTTTATTGTTCTGTGCCGTAAAAATGCTCAATAGTCACCTGATGGACCAAAGAGTTTGGATTGTCATGCGTCATGTATGAGAATCAAATCTCCAGGTTATAAAGTTTTTGGCATGGTGGGGATTTTGAGATTCCCCAGCAGACCCTAAGTCCAGTATCCTTGCGCCACGCCACCGAACCCAAAATCGTTGTATAGACTAAGACGTTCTTGATGGTTTCGACGACGAGCCAGCTCCATGTTGGCTTGTTTTGTATGTTCGGAATCTACACTTTCTGTCGGGGCAGTTGTCTTTTCTTTCTTTCTCAGACTAGTGTGTCGTGCATCCACACAAGGCCAGTCTTTAATGCAGACTGCTTGCGTCGTCTATACACTTTCTGTTTTAAGTGAAACTCTCGTTCTCTGGTCAAGAAGTAAGCTGGAATTAATTAGCTTTCTTCCGATTCCGGCCCAACACGGGTTATAGGAGAATCCTAAATTGCTACGGTTTGCCCAAATATTGAGGAGAATTCTTCAAAAGAAAGGCAAGGTCGACCTGGATTTTCCGAACACACTTAGTTTTATGCAACGAACCGTCTTTCCGAAAAGCCGTCCTACCATGTAGCATTAACCGCGATGGACAACGTATTACACGACGGATGATAGATGTTGAGCACTGTGCAGTTGTTTTTCAATGTTATTAAAGCAGTAACGTTGATGCCTTGATGCACGTTACATTACTCACTCCTATTTCCATAAAAAAAAAA
>JAHWFP010073316.1:5200-16222 GCA_023313725.1 Lithobius niger | reverse complement strand
CCCCCCCACCCCTATTTTTATATGACTGTAATACAATTTCGAAATGTTACTGCTCAAGTGAGCGTTAAAATATCAAGCGCCTGCAGCGACTACCTAGACGCAATCAGTTTTCTGTATAATATTTCTGCCGCTTTCGAAAATGTAGAGGCGCACACCTCTACCACGCACTGCAACACCGTTCTCTGTTATATAATCTAAAAGTAGTAATATCACAATTGTCGGTTAAAAATGAGTTAGCCTTTAGGCATAACTATAAATATTCGGCGTAATTGTCAGCTTATAGGCCTAATTCTTACCTGTTGTTTTAATTTCGTAAGTAGCAGCTAATAGAGAATTGGGTTCGAGAGTAACCTTGTTCATTTATGCAACACGATGTGGAGATTTGACGTTGCCGTGGCAACGTGATTTAAGGCTTAATTCTTTTACCTGCTGTTTTAATTTCGTAAATAGCAGCTAACCGGGTGAATTTGATTGGAGAGTAGCCCTGTTCATCCATGCAACATAGTGTCGAGACAATTTGAAATGAAGCTAACGTGTGTCGTTCACGAAAACCTTTTTTTTTTTATGGTTTCGAGTTTTCTTGTAGTGTTTAAATGCGACAATCAAATGTTATTATTTCAATGAGTTACGCCGAGAAAGCCTATTATTGTGTCCGCGGCCCATCTTGAGTTCGCCCCAGAACGAACACAGATAATAGATTGTATATTTTTGGTAGCAGAGTACCTTGTTGATATCCAAGATGGTTACAAGAACGTTGATTAAAGCTACTCCCTCCAGGAAGACGTAGCCGCTCATAAAATACCTGCAGGCCTCAAGATGCACTGCGTACACAATAGCTATAAAGAAGCAACGACGTTTTAATTTACCGTGTTTTTAAACTGATTTTTGGTCTCCGTATCTAACGGTGAAAACCGTTTGTGTCTATCTGGTACCCGTTCTGAAGTTAAAATAAAGCGACGGACAAAGTCGTTGCAATAGTTACAAAGCCGTTGCAATAGTTACAAAGCCGTTGCAGACTAAAATTCTGAAGTATTGCTTTACTATTCCGCACCAGTAGGGGTGTCCAAAATCTATTCCGGAAGTAGAGAACAGACATTGAAGCCTAATATGACGCATGGGTTAGGGCAAAGTATCTTAGGGTAAAGTCCGGACATGCAGGCAGAATCTTGTCCTTTTCGGCAAACTGCACATCAGTACGTTAACGAATCCAAAATTTGATTCGAAATCCGGCCAATAATGCAACAATGAAGTATTTGAAATTCAGCCACAAATATACTTGTGTTGCCTTAAAACTTGACTGTTAGCCTGTTTAAGCAGGGAACCCTGCCACTCCGCCGTACAGACATGGCCAAAATGAAATGGCCACAGTACACATTTTACAAACACACACATACACCAGGCAGTAGTAACTCTTAAGTAGCAACGGTCGCAACGTAACGTCACAGAAGGGTTACTAGAGCAGATAGCGCTCACCGGCTTGACAAGGACCGCAGAAGCACAGACAACATGATAATATAAATCGTAGTTTAAACTGGACCACATTGGAGTTCAAAGATGCAGGCAAATAAACATTGCGCTGTCGCAAACTGCCAAAACAATTCGTGGTATTTTTTTTTTTTACAAACAGATGGTAAAAGTTAGCTAACACAATGGCACCTTCACGAAATTCGATCTCTTTATTGTTTTTGCCGGCCATGTTTTGGCTGCGTGATCGCACCGTACGGTGGCTTATTAGGACAAATACAACAACCTTTTCCTACTCACACAAAAACTTTTATGAAACCGGAACAAGATAGCCACTGGCGTGGGCGCAGTTTACCATATATTGTCCTACGTTGTAGTGCGTCTTATCCGGTGCTGGAACGGTTTCATGAAAGTTTTGTATGTGTAGAAAAAAAGTTGGTGTTTGTCCCAATAAGCCACCGTAGTAACAACACGCGTTTCTTCCCTTCTGCCCTCCAAACTCGTGCCCTCGTGATATGATGCTTGCCGAGTGTTGCTTTCCATAGGAATATGCTCTTCCCGTAACGAAATGTGTATATTTCTCTATAACCATGCACAGACGATTTTCTACGTGCAAAAACAGGTGGAATGATTGTCACGCACCTTCATCAGTTAACGAAATCGAGTTTCACAGTATAACGATTAAAATCAAATACGGTAATTACGAGATTTGATGCACTCCCAGACGAATTCATAGATCCGAAGATGGGAGGGATAATTTTTCTAGGCAAGAGCAATCAGAAATTCCTACAATCTATTACACGCCACACTCGACATGCGCACTAAGCGCCGCAGGATCGTTCTCGTCCCGGAAATCCCAGAATCAGTGAATTGTCCTGAAAAAAAAACTTTAAAATCAGTGAAATGCTCGAATTCGGAACGTCTGGCATGCTATAGATAGTCGTGCTAACCATCAGGAGAGTTTGCCCCCTTGAAATGCTTAACTATAGCTCGATTAATATTTAATCTACTCAAACCAAACCTTATTAAGGATTCCCGAGAGGTTTTTTTTTGCCTTCTGAAGTCATGATATCAAACACCAGATTGCTGATACACGGACACATAGGCACTGGACACTTGACATTTGACATATAGGCACTCCAATTTAGACACTGGACAAATAGGCACCCGAACAAATAGGCACCTGGACAAACAGGCACCAAGTTTTTTGTAATTTTTTTTTTTAATTGGGATGGATTGCCGTCAAATTCTGGATCATTTGTTTTAAATCGAGCACAATTAATCGTGTGGCAAAATAGCTCACCGGGGGAAGGCGGTTAAAGCGATCTTTTTTTCCCCACTTTTTAAAACCTAAAGCGTATATTACCACTAACACCATTTAAAACTGCTGCATCGTTTTTTTTGGTCCATCACCATACTGTTCGTAAATGTTTTTAAGTCGCTCTTCAATTCTGAGGGTTTCTCGTTTTAGTCTTTTTTCGGCCTTTCACCAAGATCCATTTGCAGAACTTCAAGCAACCAACTCTCACTGCATTCCTTGAAAGCACTTAATCGCTTCCCATAATGAGGGCGCGTTTACGCAGCGACTTGCCTTTGCATTCTCGCAGTTAGAACTCAATCACGATGGCAAAGGTGACATTGCCATGATAACAACGCTAAATGGATTAGCTAAATCCGACATCGTTTGAGTAAATAATTGCAGTCTTATAATCCGTGCTAATAATATAAAGAATTCCTCATGACGAAACAATTTTCCCAAACACTTCTGAACTCACGTTATTTGCGGTTTTCGTTGCGAGGCGGCAGACATAAAACCGCCGCCATGTTGGAATTTGAGGTGATTTCTAGCTTCTAACTGCGAGAATGCAAAAGCGATTGGTTGCTTAAACGTGCCCTGAAGGATGGTAATGGCCAACCTGACGCCTTAATCAGTTGTTCCATGCTTCGGATGTATAGTTTGTACGTGGGTCATTGTTGCGTGTTGCACTGTTGGCGTTCCTATAGTTCAGGCGGGAATTGCGGCGGTACGTGACGCAGTCTCATCCTGCCGTCTGCTCATCGTTGCAGTCGACGAAATATCCCACTCACATGCGCGCGATCGAAATAGTCTGAAATGGTGAGTCAGGGTACTTTACCTGTGGATGCGTACGGCTGGACGTGCCAGGTGCCAGGATGAAACAACGTGTGGATGCGAGAGGCTTCCAGTATGAAACACCGTCCGAGGGGGCGCGCTTTGCGCGCTAATCATATACATCCTAAACAGTATCCAATCCTAAACAGTATGACGCAAGCATTTATGAAACAAGGAAGCGACATAACTTGCTGACGTCATAATTTGCCGACATCATAACTTGCTGACTTCAGGTCCGGCCACCAGGATCGCTGCCACCCCACCCTCCAACTCGTCCACGGGCATGCCCCTACTATAGTTTGTTCCACATTATGTTTTCAGAAAACTGACCGAATGACGACTCGTTTCCTTACACTAAGAGTGCAAAAATATGTGGATATCACAGTTAAAGACTCTACAAAGTTACTATTAGAGTTTACGAATGGGATGTTTACGGATTTTTGCACTCGTAGTGGAAGAAAACATGGCGTCATACAGTCAGTTTTCTGAAAACATAATGTGGAACAAAGTATACATCCAGCCTGTCGCATCCAGAGGTAAAGTACCCTATATGGAAATGGTTGTGCTTCTGGTGTAGCGACGATCTTGGTGATAAGATGCAGTTTTTAAAATAATGGAGTTAGTAGTAAGGAATGGAAAGAATAAATTTGGAAGATCACGTTGCAATCCATCCCAAATTTGAAAAAAAAAAAAATTTAATAAAAAAAAATGAACTTGGTGTCTGGTGTCTATTTGTCCGGGTGCATGTCCGGTGCCCAATTGTCCAGTACCTATGTGTCCAACATGCCAAATTATTCCCCCGAATTGTAATAATTCGTTGGTGAAACAAAAATGCTTGCTGCGAAATTTGTAAATTATTTCATTCAACGTTTTCAAGTTTTAAGTTGGTCGAATTAACTTGGAATGTGACATCATGACTTCCTTAACAAATTTTGTTTTGGCAGATAACATGTTTTTTTATTGGTTTGTGTCTTTTTTTTTCTTTTTTTTTTTTGCCAGTGGTAAGGCCAAAACGGGCGCAGTTAATATTACTAATGGCAAAAGAAATGGATTCGCCTCATCATAACTCTTGGGTAATGTACTTTCCTGTGTCTGGTAAACTGAAACATTCTCAATAAGTGTCGTATTTGTTATGCCTAATTAGCCGCTGCGTTAACCACACACATAACTACTGTTGATAACAAATAAGTTTAGGGCTCGGTTGTTATTAAATGGCCTACGCGCCAACTGAAATAAACTTACGTATGTTTTTTTTTTTTTTAGCAAGGATTATTTTTTTTAAAACCTTAAAATCAGTGAAACAAAAAAAAACATGTAAGGCGTCACAGACAAATATCTCTGATGCAGGTATGTACGTCTCAGTCGTTAGAGAAACACTATTTTTTTGCTATCCTGTGTCAAATTTGTGTCAAAGTAGTGAGAAAAATTGAGAACCTTGCAGCTACGCTTCCCTTAAACTCCGAACCAGCAAATGGTACACTCCCAAGTGTAACTAAAGCCGTTTGGTAAATGTGCGCCTTTAGCATCGCATACACTCTGAAGACGATGGGTACTGAGAGTAAATCAATGTGTACTCACTCAGCCTCCACACGAACTGTGTACAGGTAGTACACAAGATGTGACGAGAATGTGTACTGCCGCTGCACAGACTGTTTATTGCTAGTACACAACTCGTGTGGGGACTGAGCAGGTACACACTGATATGTAATCAGTACACATCGTCTTCAGAGTGTACATCAACCTTATTCACACTCGTTGTTTTCAACGGAAAAATGTTCATATGTGCTAGTAATCGTGACTATTTGCTATTGGAATGCAAAAGTCACCCCAGAAAACGATGTTTCAGCGTATCCTGTCGCAGTATTATTTTTTTTATCCTCGATGCCTAAAAACAGCCAAACGTAGCTGCAAACACGCAATGTCTGGTGGTCGCGACGTTCCAATAGATTTATCCTGATGACATGGACGTTGATGTTGATCCCACCGGCGTCTGAATTATAGTAATGCTTTTGTAAATTTTTATTGATTATTATCGGTGTATGTTTATATTCTTTCGATATACGCCTGAATGTTCATTGCAGGTTATGAACTTTAACCTTTAATCAGGTTAAATTAACTTTGTTCCTTGTTGGATGGGTGGCCGCACACCAAATTAGACAAAAGTATCGCGACGAAACGTTGCTAGGCAAAATGTCGTATCTCGTGGAGAGACGTCACCAGACGTAACTATAGAAGGAGCTTCGTTTTGTTGTCGTGAGACGCCTAAATACGCCTAACACGTCTCACGACAGTGTCTCATCCGGTGTGTGGCGCTCAACATATGGCTATGGTTTTGGAGACGTCTGCAGCACGTAAAGACAGGTTTCGATAAAATGTTTTGTCGCGCGACTAAACGCCTAATTTGGTGTGCGTCCACCCTAAGGTCCAGTGCACACATGCGTTTTTTTTAACTCACGTTGTCGCTGCGTTTCCGCATTTGCGGTGTGATTTACGTGACATCTGTTGGGTACTGGACACATACCTGCGTTGACGTTGCGTTACCGCACGCCCACCGTGCGTTCGTTTTGCACCGCCCGTTTCCCCCGTCAACGCAGCGTTAACGCAAACGTACGCACCTAAAGCCCTAAAGCCCTCTCCAGACAGAAGAAAATTTCGTGCGAAGCGATGCGTAACTACGTACCTACAAGGTCAACATTGGTGCAATCGTATGGTTAGTGTTGCGTTTAAGGACCAATATTGAAGTCTTTTTTACACCATACCCCGTCAGCGTGCAGCCGCGAGCAGCCAGTCTGGTTAAGGCCTCTCCAGACAGAAGAAAATTTCGTGCGAAGCTATGCGTAACTACGTGCTTACAAGGTCAACATTGCAGCAATCGTGTGGTTGGGGTTGCCTTAAGGACGAATATTGAAGTCTTTTTTACACCGTACTGCGTCGGCGTGCAGCAACGAGCAGCCAGTCTGGTTAGGGCTTAAGACCCGGTGCACACATGCGTTTTTTTAACGCGCGTTGACGCTGCGTTGACGTTAGTAATCAACGCACACATGGTCGTGAAGTAACGCCAGTACGTATTCGGCCGCAACCCAGTTTGCTAACCCCGTCTACAAAAAAATTATATTTTGAAACCAATGAGACGATATTGCTTTTTTTGCCTACGTCGTGTACAAAAAATATATTTTCAAACCAATGCGGCGATATTTGGTACATTCATTTACTAATTTAAGACGTACCAGAGGAATATATTATACATCCTTTGGAGATTAACTAAAAAATTCGGATAAGTTCTTTAATTACGTCCCAATGAGTCTTCAATCATTTCTGCAGCAACATTTCATATTTCAGGACACACACATCCGTTGTTTATCGCCAAAGCGTTACCGAAATGGCGTCCATTTTTGAAGAAATAGACATGGAATTGTTTATTGGGGGAGTAAAAAACTATCCTGAAATATGAAATGTTGCTGCAGAAATGATTGAAGATTCATTGGGACGTAATTAAAGAAATTATCCGAATTTTTTAGTTAATCTGCAAAGGATGTACAATATATTCCCGTGATACGTATTAAATCAGTAAATGAATGTACCGAATAATAATATAATAATAATAATAATAATAATAATAATAATAATAATAATTTTTATTGTCACTTTGCACGAAATTCGTAGAATTTGTACGTGCACAAATACAATTATTATACTGATTTTATGTAATTACATTAGTGTAGTAACATATAAATATTTATAAATATATAACGTCAATAGATATACATATTATTTACATGTAAATTTCCAAAAAGTTGACAGGTGTTAGTCAAAAGGTATTAAAACATTTAAAAAACAATATTTATCGTTCCATAACAAACTTTTTAATCTGATGTTTTAATTTATTTATCGTTAAATATCTTAATTTATTTGGTAACTTGTTAAAAGAACTGGGTACTAAGAAATTTAACCCTCTCTTCCCATATGAATTTGTGTATTTTGGTTCTTTTTACCAGTTCTGATTATTTCTTGTCGGTCTTTCAATTGGATATTTCCATTCGCTTTTAAAATAATTCTGTACAAGTATCGTATATTGAAATATGTCAGTAAGTGTCATGATTTTGTTTTCTTTTAAAATATCACATGTTCTTTTTGGTTTGTTAGCATTATAAAATAAGACTATATATATAATAATACTAATAATAATAATAATAATATAACATTAGCCATAAGGCAAGGATAACGGCAGGGCTCTGGGCCACTAACGCCGCTCCTAAACTAAAATATGATTAGTAAGTACGTTTCAGGTAACAAGTGAATGGTAAACGCTGTAGAGGTTTACGAAAGACATGGACTGACGGAGCCCTGACCACATCCTCCAGAAGTGAGTTCCATGGTAAATATCGTCGCACTGGTTTGAAAATATATTTTTTGTACACGAGGTAGGCAAAAAAAAGCAATATCGTCTCGTCGGTTTCAAAATATAATTTTTTATACACGGGTAGCAAACTGGGTTACGGCCGAATGCGTACTGGCGTTACTTCACGGTCATGTGTGCATTGATTGCTAACGTCAACGCAGCGTCAACGCGCGTTAAAAAACGCATGTGTGCACCGGGCCTACGGGTGGCCGCACACCAAAGTCGACAAAACGTCGTTGCAAGACGAAACGTCGCGAGACGTCGCATCTGGTGGAAAGACCTCGTCACACGATACCAGAAGGAGCTTCGCTTTGTTGTCATGAGACGCCTAAACACGTCTCGCGACAACGTCGCATCCGGTGTGGGTCGCTCAGCTCATATGGTTTTGGAGACGTTTGCAACAGCATGCTAAGACAGGTTTCGACAAAATGTCCTGTCGTGAGACGTTTTGTCGACTTTGGTGTGCGGCTACCCTAACCCTTTAACTTAAAACGAGCCCGTTTGGTTTTCCGTCTCGTATGGAAACATTTTCTCTAAAAGTCACTTGTTCTTGGTCTACGATGATGCAGTCACGCACCCAGGAGTTTTACCTGGGTGGGAGGAAGCAAAGAAACTCGGAAATCATAATGGGATCTGACAAATTAACAGCTAAAGGGTCAACACAATTTAATGCCTTCGAAATGTTTAACCTTTTGAAGGACGGATAATACTTCATGATTTTTTTTTTAAGTCCAGGACTTAGCTCAATTGCTGGATTCGATCATTCGAGCCGGTGTTTGATTGGTTTGTAGACTAGGACGATGACCACGGGGCTGTTGCTGCTTGCTGGGCGCCCCCCCCCCCCCACCACCACACAATTACGCAGTGTGCCTTGGTACTTGTTTTTTTGCCCCGTCTTGCAGATGTTATTTTTAAAACAGCACAGTCCTGCAACAACATAGTTAAAGGCACATAAATTCCTCCGTTCTGGCCGCTTTACTCTGCGTCACCTACGCTAAAATATAGTTCAAACGACCGCAGCGCGCATTGCTCTACGACACTAGTCATACTCATTTCGGGGCCGCTGCAACGTGACACATCGTACGACCAAGTCGCAAACTTGAGCGAAGGATTAATTATCCTTCCTCCAGGGCCGCGGTTTGCCAGCGATGTGGCGGGAGTTATATGCCGCTCGGACCGAGCCGTTTAAAACAAGCCTAATAACATTCACGCGCCACTACTGACATCTGCATCGTACCCTTAGACCAGCAAATGAAAGGTAAATCAGTTTATACAAAACTATTTCCGGTAATGTATCGAGTGAAACTGTTAAAGTATACCGGAGGGAGTTATGTGCCTTTAAATAGAAGGACGGATAATACTTAGTGACGATTTTAATTAAATGTAATCTTTCAGTTGCTGGATTAGAACCGGCATTCAGTGGTTTGGAGTTGAGGGTGCTGACCACTGGGCTGGAAAGGGTTAATACTGGGTTAATGCAGAGGGTCTCATGAACACTCGCACTGATCGGAGGGATCTGGGGGAGTGCAGTATATGCTTCCCCAACAGGGTCCGAGCCACGGAAGCTAGTGTGTTTTTTAAAGAAATCGACGTAAATTTGATACGTTTTTCTGAAACATGAGATAGAATATAAAACAAATGGTCCCGTTCGGGGGTTGGTGGAGGATTGGTGTCCCGGAAGTTAACGTTTTTTCATGAAAGCGGCTTGAATTTGAAACGTTATCCTGCAATTGAGCGATGCAATTTTCACAATAATTTATTTCAAAATTTTTAAAATATTTTCGAAACAAGGGTTTCCGAAGTGTGTCCGTGTGTGTGTGTGGGGGGGGGGGGGGTTGTGTTGAGGGGACTATGGCCCCAGAATCTAGCGTAGTTTTAAAGACATCTGCGTGAATTTGAAACGTTTGCATGCCCTTAAAATGCAATTTTCTCACGTATTCATGTGAAATTTTTCAATAAAGTTGTTATTTTAATAAAGGGCCTTCTGTAGTGGGGGCCTCCTCGGGGATTCCCGGGTTTCGGGACGACCCAATCCGACGCTGCTTTGGATTTTTCAGCAGTGTTACATTCAAACCCTCCAACATTACTTCCGTTAACTACTGCAACATCTCCATCATCGGCATTATTGGTCAATTCCAAAGTGTTGCTTCAACGAACAAGGGAAATAAGATTTTTCCCAGTCAGAGTAAAACCAAACTTTAGTAACAATATCCCTCGTAGTATGTCCGTTTAAAGCGGATGCTTAAAGCATCGTACGAGCTGTTGCTTTACTCCAAATTTCCCCTTCGACGAACAAGAAGAAGTTGCCCCATCGGTCAACAACAAAATTACTGTGATAATACGGCGCTTGGAACGATTATCAAAGCATACTGTTAAAGCATTGTTGCTCGATTGTTATTCGAGCTTTCGGAAAACAAGGAAATGAGAACTTCTCCATTCATCCGACAACGATATATTTCCGTTCGGTGCTGCTACACAACATGAACGTACGGTAATAAAAAAGTTTTAGCATGCATTTTGCAAAAATGTGCCAGTGTAAGCGATGTAATTTACACATTTGGTCGAGCGACGTTATCGGAGGTGTATAACGTCTCCTCGGACGATCCCACCAGGGGATTGACACTCTAGCAGCTCCCACAGTCGCAACGTAACTTCACAGGAGGGTTACTAGCGCACATCTTGACAAGGACTGCAGAAGCACAGACAACATGGCGCTGGAAATTGTAGCTTAAGCTGGCCCACATTGAAGTTCAACGATGCCGGCAAATAAACATGAGCTGTAGCAAACTGCCTAAACCATTAGTGGTAGTTTTACAAACCGCATATGGCAGATGTTAGCTAACACAATGCACCTTCACGAAATTTGTTCTCCCACGCTATCCTTAGCGCCGGTGCACACGTGCGGTACCGCATTTGCGGTTTGGTTTACGTGACATCTGTTGGGTACTGCACACGTACCAGCGTCGACGTTGCGTTACCACCCGCCGCTCGTGCGGTCGTTTTGCACCGCAATTTCCCCCGTCAACGC
>JAHWFP010073314.1:0-12831 GCA_023313725.1 Lithobius niger | reverse complement strand
CACGTGTCGCAACAATGTCGTGCCTCACTCCTTTGCAGTCTGGGCACAAACCGCCAAAATGGTTCGCGCCATTTTTCCTAACAGGAACAACCTAGAGTTCTGATCCGCTACCGAAGTCAATTTTCCCGGAATGAAACAGGCGTCGATGGTGCAGCCGAGTCGCTGCTGCCAGGCCAACAGTCTCCGCACAAGGCCTGTCAACTCACGGGACCGAGTCCCGCCCCGTTGGCGCACATAACACACCGCGACCATGCTGTCGGACAAAATGTGCACCGCCGCTCCCTGCAGCTTCTCCCGGAAAGCTTCCACCGCCTTCACCATAGCCAGGAGCTCCCTGGCAATAATATGCAACCTAGTCTCATCCGGTAACCAGCGGCCCTGCGCATGATCGCCAGCCAGGGTGGCACCCCAGCCTACGTCCGAGGCATCCGTAGACAGTACCGCGGTTGGCTCCGGAACACACCACGGGCGACTGACCGCCGGACCCTCCAGCAAACAACACCACCAATCCAAGTCGGACCTAGACCCAGATGACAACACTCCGACCGGGTAACCACCACGAGACCACGTGCGCAAATCGTCTTGCCAGAAACGAGTATGCAGCCTGGCATCCCCTACCAGGCTGGCATCCCATACAGACGATACTTTCAACCAATCCCAACAAGCTCATCATGTCACGCACAGACACCCTTGGCTTCTTGCGTAACTGCCGCACCTCACATAGCAGTCCCCGCTGTTTTCTGTCAGGCAATACTACCATAGCACCAACCAAATCCACCTGAATCCCCAGATACAACAGGCTCTGTGTGGGGACCAAAACACTCTTGGCCAAGTTTGGGAAAAATCCTAGCTCGCGAAGCAGCTACACTGTCCGACGCACGTTGGCTTCCACACTCCGCACCGAAGGCCCCAAGATGCCAAAATCATCCAAATATGCAAAAAGCAATATACCTTCCCGCCGGAGAAAACGCCGCACCAGGCCAACCAACTGCATAAAAATGTACGGCGCGGACGCTAGTCCAAAAGGCATCACCCGGAAACGGTAAACACACTCCTGCCAAGAAACCATCAAAATTTTTCGGGCGTTCATCGCCATTGGCACCGCATAATACGCCTGAGAAAGGTCTATTTTCTCCATCCACCAACCTTTTCGGAAACATTTCGCAACCACCGACAGCGTGTCCAAACTGCATTTTTGCACTTCCACATACACATCCAACATCTTCAACTTGAGAATCACACGTATCGAGCCATCGGGCTTCGGGACTGCAAAAATCGGCGATGCAAAACCGATTGACCCTTCCGGAACACGTTCCACCACGCCCTGCGTCACCATCTCTCGTAATTTCGGGGCAATTCTAGCATCGTCCTCTTCCAAACTCGCCTGCACCCAAACCGCCCGTAGCGGCGGCCTCGCCATTAGGCCTAGGCTGGCACCATTAATAGTCCGCAACACCCAGGGCGATGCCCTTATCTCCGACCACGCTGCGTCGTGACCCGACAAAGAGCCAGCTCGCCACCTCGTGTCCCCCGAAAAAGGCATCAAATTCCGGGACGTCTCACACAAAGTCCTGTAACGATATGGCAACGTCTAAACCACCGGGAACCGCTCGATCCACACTACAATCAACGGCCAATCTGGCTTGCAACAGAGCACACATCGCGGCAACACCAAACCACAACACCGCGCCACCATTTTGGATTTTGGCCAACGGACAACTGGCAACCTCGTGGCCGCCCAAATCACGTACTATCCTCCACGTAGTGTAGTGTTTACGCAATTCACTTAACAGTTCCCATGACGGCACCCCTGCCCGGGTAAGCAATGCACACAGTAAATCCGAATCCATCTAGAGTATAGCCATTATCGTCACACCACGTGTCCGGAAAAAACATCAAAACCGCCCGCATCAACAAGCCGGCCGCCATTACGCCCGACTGCCGTCTTCCTCGTCGGAAACTCCTTCCCTTTCGACAGCACTCCTGGTGCCTCGCAAATTATTGTGGTTCAAACTTCCAAGCAGGCTTGGTGCCTCGCAATATCCCCGTATTGCGGCCTCCACAGCACTCCTGGTGCCTCGCAATTTCTATGTATTGCGGTCTCTCTAACACTCCTGGTGCCTCGCGATCCTTCAAATTGCGGCTTCCTTAGCACACCTGGGTCTCACAATTCTTCTTAATTGTGGTCTATCACATCCGAAAAAAAAAAATTGAACAATAAAACCTTGAATACCAATCTTGCTCCAGCTCTTAACCGTACGACCATACCGCGCCAGTGGCTGAAAAAATAGTGGGGTTCCATAGCGGACGGGGAGTGAGGAGGGTAGGGGAGGTGACGTAGCCGTTTTGCCATCCTCATCACGACGGCATGGTCGGGTGCCACTTGGTTCGTGGAGCTGTCTGCCTGGGTCAAGGAGGGCCCATGGCCCTTGCCTCAGAAGAATGTGTTGTGGGACCCGTACGAGCGTAGGGCAGCCTCGGATGCCTGGGGCCCGTGGGTGGCCTGGGGCATTGAAATGCGTCGCTAGGATGAGGGGCAGGTGAGACTCCCGCTAGTTAGTGCACGTTCTGTAATCCTCCCAACTTGTAACACAGAGAGGAGTTCTCTGTGAGAGAGAAATGATAATTCTACCAGGGTAAGGTACTTACCTGTAGGAGAATTATAGTTCTCCGAGCGGAGAATGACGAATCTGTGTTATTTTAACTTCCCTCCCGCCTCCCTGCTGGGACTCTTCCCCCGAGGCTGCGGAGGAAAACGAGTGGGGTTCCATAGCGGACGGGGAGTGAGGAGGGAAGGGGAGGTGACGTAGCCGTTTTGCATATATTACCATGTTTTGAATGGTAATAAGACCATAAAAGAAGCGCCGTAGGCAGGGAAAGGGATCCCAACTTGTAACACAGAGACAAGTTCTCTGTGAGAGAGAACTAAGTTTCTTAACGCCTGAATTCATAAAAAATGTCCGGAACGGAAAACATGCGACCACTCAGTGTCGCGTCCCAAACAAACTGTGATGCGGGAGAAAGGAGCTCGGCCTAGCGGGGTTATGGGTTCCAGGGAGTGCGGAGGTATGAACCTAAAGCACATTAAGTTTAATGGTTTGAGACGGAAAGCATTTCCAAACATGGAAAGCAGAAAATACAGGTAAGTATTTTAAGATAGAGAATCGAAGCAGAATGAAGGGGTTCATAAGGAACAGAAGACAGACTCTCAAGGACGAGAGGAAGGTTCCATCTAGGGAAGTTTCCGAGTGTTTGGCTGTGCATTTTAAAAACCAAGCATCAATTTTGAAATAGTGTTGTTGTCAATCGCAGGGCAGTTCCCAATGAAGGAGAGAACAGAGTTCATTGCAGAAAGATATCCCTTGATAGCAGTACGAGAAAAGCCTTTTTCATCGAATTCCTCCAAAAAAGCTGCCAACTGGGTGACCGAGGGGTTGCAGAAGTCAATAGACCTTCAAAAGGTCCACTTTTTCTATTTAGTATTGTAAATCTTGATGGCGGACTTGCGATGACAAAGAAGTAGACGACTGGTTGCTGGCGAAGAAAAACCTGCATTCTTAAGGCTGGTTGTAAAAGGCTCCATCCGTGAAGCTGAAGACTATGGGGTTTCAAGTGAAGAGTTCTGCTCCGGTGTTGCAACAAGAAGTTCATAGTTAGTGAGAGGAAGAGTTCCTCCTTCATCTCAATGAGGTGTACAAAAAAGTGACTATGCTGGCCAGAGAGGCGCCACCCAGATACAATTCCCTTGAGTATGACGAATCTTGTTGAGGACCGAGTGAAGAAGGGAGAATGGTAGAAATGCGTTGGCAGAGATTTTGTCCCAGGAGATGCTGAGGGAACCTGTTGTACACGCAGTGGGGTCTGGGAAAGGGGACCCAAATGCAGGAAGTTGACTGCTGAATCTCGTTGCGAAAAGGTCAACAAAGGGGGTCCCCTACTGGAGAAGAGCAAACGGCAAATGGTGGGGTCGAGCTTCCATTCTGTTGTTGGGGGTTTCCTTCTTCCTCGATAGCTCGTCGACCCAAATGTCGGGCTTCCCTGCAGTGTGCCTTGGGAGAAGTGTAACCTAAAGGGAGGTCCACATCTCAAAAAAATGGGAGGCTTCGAGATTTCGAGGTCACAAGCAGTGGGGTCTGGTAAAGGGGACCCAAACGCAGGAAGTTGACTGCTGAATCTCGTTGCGAAAAGGTCAACAAAGGAGGTCCCCCACTGGAGAAGAGCAAACAGCAAATGGTGGGGTCGAGCTTCCATTCTGTTGTTGGGGGTTTCCTTCTTCCTCGATAGCTCGTCGATGAGCTTCCCTGCAATGTGCCTTGGGAGAAGTGTAACCTAAATGGAGGTCCACATCTCTAAAATATGAGAGATTTCGGACATAAGGGACAAAGAGTGTATCCCTCCTCTTCTAACGTACGCCACAGCGGTCTTGTTGTCAAACATCACAGTAACGACCTTGTTCTTCAAAAGGTTGACTCCAGAGCTTCCCTGGATGGCCAGATGAACAGCACAAAGTTCTAATACGTTGATGTAACGAGCTTGTTCCTCTGTTGTCCAGTTCCTCCACGTGGAGAGACTTTCGAGATGGGCTCCCCAGCCTGAAGTTGAAGTGTCTGTAAACAGGAGACTGTCTGGAGTCGGTTTGTGAACAGGTTTGCCCCGAAGAATGTTCGAAGGAGTTAACCAACACAGCATGTTGGCAATTGGGAGGCTGACAAGAGGAATCACAAGAGACCATTCATGCCAGATATGCCATTCGTCCTTCCTAAACCAGTGCAGGGGGCGAGATCTCCAAAGTCCTTGAGGGACGAGTTTCGCAGCATAATCAACTAGGCTGATCACTGAAGCAAGTTCAAGAGCAGTCACAGTTGCCATTTGAAGAAGAGTTTCGAGTGAAAGTAGAATTTTAGAAATCAGTTCTGGAGAGGACCGAACAAGATGATTGACGAGGTCGAATTCTGACCCCAGAAAGATGAAAATTCGGCTTGGAGTGAGTAAACTAACTATAGTATTACTTTGTACGTCATAAGTTCAGATTCATACGAGTAATGCTCAAATTCAAAACAAGAAATACACAATCGTATTTTGCGAATTTTCGATAGGCTGTGTGATGAAAAGATGTTAATTGCAGGCCTCCTATCTTGGTCAGGCTCTCACTGTAAGTGCTTCTTACTGTCTACATCATTGTTTAAGCTCTTGCCATTTTCGTTGGCAGACGACGACCTGCTAACGAAAATGGCCAGAGCATAAACAATGATGTAAACAGTAAGAAACACTTATTGTGATTGCCTGATGAAGATAGGGCTGAAATTTACATCTTTTCAAATTTACATCTTTTCATCACACAGCCTATAGAAAATTTGCGTAATAAGATTGTGTATTTCCTGTTTTGAATTTGAGCGTTACTTGGAGTAAGTCTGGCCTTGGCAACATTGATTCCTAAATCTAGATCCGAAAAAAGGGTGACGCAATATCGATAGTCTTGGGAGAAGCCGCAGCTCGGAGAGGTTGCTCAGTAACCAGTCGTCGAGGTAGGCGTGTGCCTCAGTTCCTTCCCGATTGAGCCGACAAACAACAGGATAAAGGACTGCCGTGAAGACCAACGGAGTGGTGCTGAGGCCAAACAGGAGAACCTTAAAGTCTTACCCCAACCATCAGACGAAATAGGCGGAGACGGAGGATGGAGACTAGAGGGAAGTGAAGATACGCATCCTTGACGTCGATGGAGATGGTGAATTCGTCGCCCTGAAGAGCTTCCCTGATAGAGGCTGTGGTTTCCAAATTCAAAGGATTTTTACTGTACAAGCAGAAGGCACAGAACTATTTGTCTTAAGAATCCAGTGTATCAAACGTGGAAGCTGATTATCAAATCAGAAGACAGTCAACATAAACAAAATAACACTTAATTTACCATTCCCCAGCCAGAACTGGTAAATCTGTTTTAATCTCTAGAATATTAACCAACTACATTTTCACAATATCTACATTAAGACAAAAGTTACTAACACAGTTAAAATCATCTGCTTCTATCACACCAGTATACCCAATGTCAACTGTGCTAATCAACCACTGACTTGTTTAACACAAACTAAACAGCAACACAAATTGTGTAACGAACCACCACAGTATTCAAGCCTACCTTTTCTTTTCCACCTTCTGCTAGTTGTGCAGCTCTCCAACGTGCCAATGTTGTCCTACAATAAATAAAATATTGGAGGTGAAAAAACTTCTAAGCATTCGTGTATCTTTTTCTAAGCGTTCTGTATCCTTATTTTGCGAAGCTTTTTTGAGACACTATAACAATGGCTTATTTCAGTAGTAATGAGTTTTCACCTTTCTACTTTTTTTATTAGCTCTTGATATCAGTGCGAAAATTGCCCTCTTGGAAAGACTGAAAGTCTGAAATATTTAAACAGCATTCTGCACAAGACTGAATGTCAGGCTGCACGAATGTAATACAAAATGTAGTAAATGATCTAATTATTTCTAAATAAATAAATCGATAGTCACAATAATGATAAGCTGCTTCATAATAGCACTAACGAATGGATAGCTTTCGATAAAAAGGTTAGAATTAACTTTCTAAACATCAAAATCGGTCGACATTTTGTCGAGAGTCAATGGTCTAATTTGTAAAAAAAAAAAAAAAAAATCTTGTATTCAGGTCAGTGTGGTACTTATTACTACAACGAAGGAATCAATCAAATTAACACCCTTTCAGTTACCAAGGTTGTTTCGGTATAGACAAGGTTTCTACGAAATACCTAGGATTAACATGTGTACGAGGGCATTTACAGGAAATTTCTCTTCCAGAACGCACAGGGGTATGAAGGGTGAGGCTAAGATTGAACTCGAGACATCCAACTCTCTGGCATACTACACATCGGCTAATATGGGTTTCTACTGATCAATATGGACACGGATATATTAGGCAAAGTGGTCTGAATATTTCTGAGTACCAAAAAAGTATCCATGGTATGTTAACAAATAAATTCTCAAAAATTTACATTAAGACTAGGCTATCTGGATCTCGCTACCTTTACAAATGAATAAGGCTGTACCGAACGAGAATTTGTCAGCCGAACCGAACCAAACCGAACAAACCTTAAATAAGCCGAACACCGAACACTTCCGAACCGAACAAAAATATACCAAGCCAATATATTTTAAACTATACGTAAAAGAACTTGGTTCACAAAGATTCATCAAACACAAGTTTCTTAACAAATGTAGGTATTTTCACATGGACTTGTAAGTCCATAGATGTTGAAACTCTGTTTAAACATAAAAAAATCTCCACTATTTTTACATTTTCCCTTATAATTTCTGAACCGTTAGAGCTAGGAACTTGTGGTTTGGACCAACAGAAAGCTGGCGAAAAAACCTGTAAAATGGTGTATTCAAACATCAAAATCCGTCGATTAGAAGTGAAAATATGTTTGGTTTTGTATTTTGCGTTTCAAAGACCGAACACCGAACCGGACCGAACACCCTCTGTTCGGCCATGTTCGGTTCGGTTTGTTTGGTTCGGTACAGCCTTACAAATGAACAAGAGTCGCAAGAAAAAAGCTCACAGTCACAACAAAAGCCACCCTTTACCATTTGATGGTACAATTTTCCAAACCTTTCTGGAAAAACCAGCTACAAAGAACTAGCCGCTTTATGGAACAATACCCATAAGAAGGCAAAATCGGACTTGATTGAAATTATTAGGGGCGCAAAAACCGAGTCCGAGCCGAGTCGAGTCGAGTCGAGTCCGGGTAGTGAACCAGGTTGTAGATTTTCAATGTTTTTATAGTTTAATATACAGCTATTTTAATTTGGTTTCGTTCTCTCTCTTTAGTTTTTTTTTGGTTTTCAGCCATTTTCATTTTGCATTTGTCCAGTTTTGGATTGCGCAAAGTATAACAATGAACGAAAGCAAAATAAAAGTGGACGAAAGCACACCAAAAAAACGGATGAAGCCATCGTAAAATTTACCAGTAATTCTTTCTTCCAATTTTTTTTATTATAAACTCTACGATATTAAGGCAAAGAATTTGACCATTCTACTTTGAGTGATAGAAATCTAGAGTAAACAAATGACGCTCAACCTCAAAAAAATTTCAATACTCATCACATCAGTATTGCGAATGCTCGATAGGCATTATCCGAAAATTAAATAGTTTCAGTCCTCCTATCTTCGTCAGGCAGCAAGAAACGTGTGAACTACAGTCTACATAATTGTACGCACTCTTCTATATGGATCGAATTCAATCGAGAACGATTCAAATTTGATGCGTCTGTGGCCCTCTGCATTTAAGAGGTCCACGATCATTTCTAAGCTGCGGATGCCATTTAAAGGTGAGTTGTTCTCCAAATCTTCTGCTGACGAGGTATTTAATTGCACGAATAGATGGGCCATGGAGATTCATGAGGGGTTGCCCTCGATTGCAAGTGACTCTAACCCCCTCAAGTGTCTGTCATTTTTGGAATTGGACACAAAGAGGGTTGATGTTTTGTCCCATGTTATCTTGTGAGCAGAGCCCATGTTGCGAGTTGCGATGCTGCTGGTAACCACTCAGTTACGAGTAGCCGACATGAGTTGCTTTACTCTTTCAACAATGCCCGTGCGTGTCTCCCCAATATATACTTTATCGCACTCACCACATGGGACTCGATACACTCCCTCAGGTGTATTGTAGACAGTCCGCAATACACTTTCCATCTCTTTTTTCTCTAGAGATCGGACATTTTTCACTACTTCCTGTCGATTCGGTTTGTTTAGCAAGGATTTTAAATTCCTACTATTCCTAAAAAACTATTCAAAACACTTCTTTTGGAGTACTTTCTGAATGTTCTCACTAACTCCTCTCAAATAGGTGAGCCCTACTCGCATGTTCTCGCTTGGTTTCTCAGATCTGGGTTCTTCTACGGTGACATTATCGCGTTCCTCGTCCATCCTTTTAGACTATACAATCCCAAAAGCCTTTTTTTATCAATGTGCTTAACATTCCTGGTGGAAAACCCAAATCGATAAATTTCAATTTCGATGCAAAAAGGTGCCGTTGTGCTACCTCAGTGGAGCTAGTGTGCCGCACTATTCGGCAAAACTAGTTCAAGGCTATGTTGCGCAATTGGCCAGCGGGGTGTCCAGAGTTATAGGGCAACCCCCTCCCTGTACTACAGTAGTAGGTTTCACAAATGGCTCGTACAGGACAGTGCCATCAACTCTCTTGCTGAAATTCACATCTAAAAATGAGATGGAACCATTTTTCTCTTCTTCACCTGTAAAGGTAATCTCTTGTCGCCATGCGCTAAGTTTCCTAAGCATTCTCTCCATTTCACTTCTTCTGATTATAGCCGACACATCGTCCACAAACCTACGCCACAACTTAAGCTCAGCTTCGGAATCCACAATGAACGCATCTAGGTATTGAAGCACCATTTCTGCCAAAATGGGCGAACATGTGAAGCCCATAGGGGCTCCCTTAATTCGCCAAAAAAACCTAGTCTTTAAATTCCACATAAATATTGGCCAGGAGCACTTTAAAGGCCGGTGAGTACAACGTTAAGTAGCTTAACTAACGCCGACTTTCAGACGCGTTTTCTCTAAACGGAGGGTTTCAAGTTTAGTTCATAAACCCGTAATTAGAAAAAATGGTTCTCTAAAACTATTACCGTATAGCCATTTATTTGATTTTTTCTGTGCGCATTAATGAATATCTATTGCGTGCAAGTAGTTGTAGGTGCCTCCAAAAGGTAAAATGAAACTATGAAAAAAAAATATTTTTTTTTAACAAATGATTATTACCCTGTTTGTACTCGGTCAAACTTTTTCAAAGTCGGGTCGAAAATAGCATTACCCGGCCACGGGTTGGCTATTTACCGGGACTCGGTCGAACCCTAGAAATTACACACCATGTGCCACGCAGACAATGTCAGAAGGATGGCACCAAGAGATGGAGGCTCTCAGACAAACCTACGGGCAAAGTTGCTTGAGCCGTACAGAGTATCTGGCCAAGCAAGTTACAGATTTACACCCATGATTTTCCACACCAATTTTGTGGTGAAAGCCCAAGAAAATGCCACAGCTCCGAGGCTAACTAAGTGTACCAAGGATAAAAGTCCACATAGGCCAACAACTGCATCAATCCCGATGCCAACTCAACAAACCCTACAGGAAAAACCAGAAACAGCCAGGTGACAACGGGAAGGAGCTAGGTAAATTATTCGCTCAGGGTCTACTTGAATAACGCCCGCAGGTCCTTATAATGATGTGACACCTACCTGCTTCTCAATAAAACCATATTAAGTTTGGGGCCGCCCACTTCTGAGTTCGATCCTCAGGTAGCGGTAGCAAATTCTTTTCGAAGGCACACCGAACACGAGTAGCTGGTGTAATCCTTCATCCGACACATCACCCACAGACGACGCATAACTAGTTAACACTCCAACAATGGGTAAGCAATGTGAACTAGCATTCTTCCCGTACGTAAAGAGCGTCAAAACGAAGAACATAGGTTCCGACTGCCAATTTTTTCCAACGAACGTCTGCCATAAAGTGTGCACACAAGTGACTCCTTTCAAAGGAATGAAGAATTCCATAACAAGCAGTGCTATGGCGAGAGATACCCAAATATGCATAGGTAGTAATTGAAGTTAACCCATAACCGCCTAGAAACGAAGGTAGGCCTTCAACGTATAACAGCGAAAAACTAAGTCCTAGCGCGAGCTTTGTGAGGGGTCCCCGGGGCCCCGAGCAAAGCGGGCAGTCACAGCCCAGTGATCAGCGTCGTCGGCTCCAAACCAAGAAAATGCCGGTTCGAATCCGAGAACCGACCCAAGTACCATATGGACTCTAAAAAAAGGGTCTGAAAGTTCTTTCAGGCGGTTATGGGTTAAGAATTAGCAGCTCCTGTTCAATCATTTTGATTACCTACTAATTGTAATTTGTTAGCATCAACTAGTTAGCAGCAAGGGTTTTTCCATGCTTGCGATGTGGAGAAACAAATTTTGATTGCTTTAAGGCATCGCTGGACGCCGTACTTCCCACCTGGATAGCGCAAATGATAAGTGTTACTTGACCAAAGTCCTCATGTGCAAGTGCACAATTGTCTGTTTCTGAATGAATTGCGCAAACGCTGTAATGTTTCCATTCGTTCTGCCGATTCTGCCCGCTAAGCTATGATCGACCAACAAGCGATCGGCCAGGGGTGTGCGATACTATCGAATTTCGATACTTTTTCCGATACTGTCTTGATATCGGTAGTGGTATCGAAAATCCAAAACTTGGTATCGATTTTCGGTAGTATCGAAGGTATCGAAAGAGTATCATTAGTTTAAAAAATATTGCAGAATTAAGAGAATATCAAAGAGGTTTTGGCACAGAAAATTAATTTCAGGAGTTTACATCGTTGTAGATTTGTCACTGATAGGCCTAATGTTTAGTAGCAGCAGCAGTTATCACCTTGGGTTTAACACATTTTAATCATTGGGCCACCTACCTATTGACTCTCTGTGAGTGCAATCCACACCAAATAGATCATAAAATCCCAAGAAGAACGGTGATTACTGGAAAAGAATACGTTACAGTTGATTGCTGACTGTTTATGGAAGCTAAGACTTTATTATTACTACCTTGCTGGTCTCTGTTGTTCACCAGGGTTTTACTCCAACTTGAACATGAGCAGCCATCTTGAAATTGAAGAGTGCAATGCATGAGGTTCTTCCAAAACGACCCACATGTGTACGAACCATACACACACTTCTGAAGACAGTTCGGTACCTTCAATGCACAGAAACCTCAACAGAACGTTCAAAAAGTGTCTGGCGAGGGAGACGACGTCACCTTTCAAAGCGACTGATGGCTCCATCCAGGGTCAGTAGATAATCCATACAGAATCAGTCGATAAACCGTGCCTCGCGCATGCTCACAATTCCGTAAAAATCAACCACCTTTGCGAGCTGCTCGATGGTTCGATCCCACAATCCCTCAGCAAAGCCCTAAGTCGCGTTCGAGATGATGTCACTTCCATTGAACGGAGATATTTTGAACGAAAGGTGAAAAAAGTAAGTTTACATAATAGGAACATCTGTTGCGTAATAAATGTGTACAAGCAAGTATTAAAAGTAGTTCGTTGGACTCTTAACTGTCGTTTTGCCTTTGGACTGCTGTATTACAGCTCTATGGAGTGTTCTGTGTTTTGGTAGTACCAAACTGTGTACAGCAGCGAACGGTTTGTTGTGCACACGTGTGGCGTTTTGGAAGAACCTGCATGATGGGTATTTTCCGTAAAAATAAAGTAACTAATTTGTTAAACTTAATTAAATTTTTTTTTTAAATTAAACTGAATATTTTGTGTTAAGTTATAAATTTAAAAAATATTTTATTTATATTTGTATGCATAATTTTTTTTTTTTATTTCCGGAAAGCAAAGATCTTTTTATTCATTTTAGCATCACTAAGCATTAGGCATGCATCCTGGCAGCAACAATCCCATGCAACTATCTTGTTTTAAACTTAAATTGATTTTTTTTTTATTAAACTGGATATGTTTGTGTTATTAAATTACAAATATTAAATTCAATTATGTTTTCATACATAAACTTATTGAAAATTCCATAACGGCTTCTACTCTGAAAGTTCGTCATTCTTGATAATTGATTGTTGAAAACAGATTGTTACGCACAATTTCAGAATCAAAATACTGTACCAGTATTCTTGCAAATTTTCAACAGACCGACGACGTCTGTCTTCATCAGGCCTAACCTACACAACTTAAACTCTTGTCAACTACATCGCCACCATGGAATTCAGCGTTTGAAATCTGCGCACGTGCATGGCGTGGTCTCCTA
>JAHWFP010073311.1:0-10645 GCA_023313725.1 Lithobius niger | reverse complement strand
CACGGGAGCGATAGATGGCCCATGAAGGAAGGGAGCGGCGATCGCAAATTCATTGTTGGCCTACTAATAAAAGGATGACGAGGAAATGGTGGTGGTTGCAGTTGAACGTGGGGGGGGGGGGGAACATGTCGGGTGTTGAGGCGTAATGGCAACTTGAGCAGTGAGGCGTCTTCTTTAATGTACAAGGATTGATCAGGGCGTCCTTAAAGCTGTTACGGCAAGGATTAACACGTTGTTTCTGGAGGCTGCTTGGTGGACAAATGTGGCCACAGGGGTTGCAGTGTTCATTTCCTTTTGAAAACCAGTCCAGTTGGTCCGAGAAGTCGATTACGTTGAAAGAAGAGGCCAGTGGCCGTTGAGGCAAGGTGGCCGACTTAGCTTGGTTTGTCCCCTTGAGTCTTCCTTATCAATGTATATAAATAAGAAAAGAAGCACCTTCCGGCTCGCGGCGGTAGTCCTAGAGCGACTCAACTTGAGACCGTGTTAAACTTGGGCGCCCGTGAATGGGACCGTTTACCGGGACCAGTGGTGTCAGGCGTACGAGGTAAAACCGATCTTTGGACTTCGACACTTGTAGAGAAGACGTCAGCCGCCAGGTGCCAGCTTAATTGTTGCAGGGCCAGTGTTGAGGGGCCTTATGGAGGCCCATGGTTCAAGGAAGGCGGTATCAAGGGAGAAGTGGAGGAAAAGAATAGCCGGCCCGTGAACGTTGTGGCCCACGGTGATGACGGTGGACCTGAGGCATTACCCTGGATCATTAGAGGACTCAGTAAGGGATGAAAGGGTGATTCCCTTGATGCGGAGGGTGGTCTGGAAGACAGTCGGCGGTGACCGTGGCTGCAGTGCGAGGAAGTCCGGAGACATAGCGGTGGGGACTGTGGAGAAGTTGGTCCTATATGGCAAAGTGGACTGGGTCCCGGTGGTCCCAAGAGGCCCAGGTAATCCCAGGTGGCCGAGGCCCAGTTTGAAATACAGCAATTATGGCCGAGGAGATGATGGTGCAGAAAGAACTTCTGAAAGCGCCAGAGGGCCCAAAGTGGATGTGGGGACCGGCGCAGAAAGAAAACACCATCCGATGGGTGTGTGCATGGGTCGGAAGCGATAGCGGCTGCCTGCAATCCGGAGAGCAATGGTCCCCAAAATCTCAGAAAGGGGACGGCCAACCTTGTTGAAGTTGGAGCTGGCCGAGGTCACAGTCCTCCGAATATGGCTGACAGTGCTGCGACAGGGGATTGCGATGGTGGGGCAGCACGAGCAGTGGGAGAAGGACAAATGTGGCACGGTCCATGTGAAGCGCCGAGCAGAAGAAAAGCGGACGGTCGTGAGGACCGGGACAAACCGAGAATCGTATGTAGAAGGCGCCAGTAGTTATCAGAAGGCAAACACTTCATGAATAAAGAGGACCGCCATGACCGTGACCTGACAGGCTTGGAGAACAGGATCTGCCCATGTGACGAGGTGGAGCCACATGTGAGATCCGTGAACAAGGTGGACGATGACTGGCAAGTGCCAGGCGTTGCAATAGATCTGGACTGTAAAACTGCTGGGGGGTGCGATCGTGGCCATAGAGATGAGTCGTCGACAGCGAGAACAGTTGCAGAATCCATGGGACCTGGAGACGGGCCGAGCCAGTCGGCTAAGGATGGCTCTAAGCTTGCTTCCTTAAAGATATGCTGGGAGAGCGAAAGCGAGCAACCTCCTGTGATGCTACCCTAGGAAGAAAGATGAAGCATGATTCGGATTGAACGCTTTTGTAGGAGGCTTGCGCCACGCAAGCACAATCGGGTAACTGCGAGCCAGGCAGGGAAGCCAACAAGTTTCGCTAAAGTTTTGAGCACGTCAAGGAAAAGGATGAGTAAAAGGCAGGTAATTTCGTCGTCTAATAAAATATTCATTGCCTGTAGTTTTTTCACATTCATGCTCTCGAACTTATAGGCCTATGCCTACTAACTTGGTAACCCATGTGCGCATGCATCAGCGCTCTCCTCCTATAAAAGCGTCGAGGCGCGACCCACAGCACCCACAGCATGTGGATGTTTTTGCTCTCACTGTCTTCTACGCCTTCGTCACCATGGATTTTAGCCTGTCGCCTTGCCATTCGACGATGGTGCATCTTCAGTAACAGTGATGACTAAGACCAAGGGTGCTTCAAAGGATAAACCTTCTCGTAAGGCCTCGCTGCCGACCAATCCGTGGCTGATTCCTTCTGTCGTCTGCCTTACGTCTCCACTACCAGGATTATTGGACTTCAGCGGGCTGTCTTGGCCGCCTGCTCCGTATTACGTATGTAGATATATAGAAGCTACCACTTTACAACAATAATGTATTCTGACAATTAAGCCCTGAAACTATACTCGTATGACACGTTAAGCATGTTATAATAGACTATAACACAAACAATGGTCAATAACCACACTCACTGTGAAATTATGAAACTGTTGTTGCTTAGCAACAGTGGGAGGAGCCAAGGTTGAATGTGGCAGCAGTTGAGAATGCCCAGTAAGACTCACTGGGCGAAAGCTCCTGTTTTTATCTTGTTTTTTTTTTTTTTGCTGTGATTGGGCTTGAGTTTTTAATAAAAACAATGGTCACATCAATCATTTCCCATTTTCGCGCCACTTCAGGGCCACGTGCTTCTAATTTTCAATTTTCCTTAATATTATTTTCAGCGATTTATGTCTATTTATTGCTTCTAACTTCAACCCCCATTTCAGAAAAAGGCACTTCCCCCACACGACGCTTTTCCTGTCTGCCGAAATTTAAATTTGGCCCACTTTCCCTAGCGAACTGTGCAGGTGTCTTTATACTCTACGAGAATTAACATGGGAACCGTCGGATTAGTTAGTTGCCAGTAATACCAAGACCCCAACCCTATAAAGTCTTGGAATTATCAAGAATTTATAGGGTATTATTGAGGACACCATAAAGCACACATTCCCGCAGTTCAATGTTGAGGTTTTCTTCATTACTGGGCACTGTGCACCCGAATCCAAAGATTTGTAGAAGTGAATGGGAAATTTTCACCAGTTGGCTGAAATCGCTTTAGGCTAGTTACAGTCCGAAACCACTCCTCTATTTGTATCTCAGTCCTAAACCATTGTTGCAATCCCTTCGTTTTTGTTAATTAAAGGAGAACTGAGATCGTGAAATTAGATGGCGATTAGGAGAACACACTAGCTTGTTTCTGGATACTAATGTAGAATTAGAATCCAACCTGAACGAGTATTCTGTTTTTGATATTCATGCGCAGTCCTAGAGAGGACGCCCAAAAATTGAAAATGTTTGTTTTACAAAACCAATACACGATGTTGCGAAACGTGGAGTACAATAGTAACCGCTGCACAATAATAGTAAGCACGTATAAACCAGTAACCGAAAAGAATAAATAACATTGATTTAACTTAATGTTATTGCTTAGTTAATTAGATGGAAAAGAATATTTTCCAGTAAACTATTTAAAAACTAAAACTATAAGGTCTCATCACAGCAATTTTGCCGTATAGTACAAGAGAAAAACGTACATTTTGACAAGTGTCGCAAGGCTGTGCCATTCTACGCGCAAGTATGGCGAATCTAACGAGTCAGAACCAAGGCCCGCTGAGATAGTAACTGGGCTGAGTTGTAGTAGTAGTGGGAGCGCAGCTACTATCTCAGCGGGCCTTGGTCAGAACACAGCTTCCTTACGTAAAAGGAAGCTTTGGTCAGAATAAGGAGACAGAATGGGTTAGCCACAATATAGCCACAATCTGCAGGAGGGAGCTGTACACCATCAATGGCAGTAGCGGCAGTTTTAAACGATGAAAATCTGCAGGTGTTTGCAAAATATTGTACTTTTCACGACGTTCTTTTAAATACGGGATGTTTGAAGTCATTTAAAGGAATATACCTCCCAGCGCCATTTTTCTCGATCCACCACATTAAGTACGACCCCAAAGGTCTATTTCCTTACCGTTAGTCAATCCCTCGGTAAAAATCCGTTTTGAAATGTGGCGTCTAGGAGATTTTCTGTTGAATAATTGTTAACTTTTTTTACGGTATCCTACACGTATATGATGATTTGCACGCTTACAATAATCATGACGTTTCATCTCTGTGTGTGCATGTACTAATTTTCTAATAATTACCATGAGATCAAAAATCTAAAAGCGTAATGCGTTAAACATTAAAATTAATTATTCCAATAGATCGCCTGTGATGTCCTAGGCGGGGACACACCTTAGCCCAGCGTGGGTACCAATGGTAATAAACACACGGACTACCAGAGTGTAGGCTACAGCTGATAAGACAGCGAACTTCCTGTTTACTGCTCTTTAAATACAGAGAAGTCATGTGATACACTTAAGACAATATACAATTATGGAACAGCCTATTTAGTGGTTAAAGGGTTATCTTGGTAGGGTTAACATATAGACATGAAATTGATGGCTGCCATTGTGGAGCACACAAGTGACGACTCCACAATGCAGCGAGCGAAAAAAAAAAACAGAAAAAAAAAATAATCTAAGCCTAGCTGGAAATAAAATTATGATTACGAAGGCAAGATGTATTTTTTAGTGCACTACCTATTTTTAAAGAAAGATACATAATTTTTCGCTTTCGAGGAAAAACTAAACACTATTTTTGAAAGCTGTTTTACAAAAATAAAGAACTGAAGATGTACATGATTAAGCAAAAAATTAAACATTAATAAACTGGCTGAAAACTTGCCAGTTTTAAATTTCTGTTTTGGTTTCTGGAGCAATTTTACAATAAATTTTAATGTTGTTTTAATTTTCATAGCCTTTTTTGGTTAATTTTCTTTTTGCAGCAACCATTTCTGCAGCTGAAACGCTACAGCGTTGCTGTGGACAAACATCTGGATTAGGCTTCACCGGAGTGTGAATTGCGGCTCCAAGCAATTTTTTGTTCCGATGTCGGAAGTGTTTAGGTACATGAAAAGACAAAAAGATACAAAAAAGATAAAATCGTGAAATCAATTTTTCACACGAACAACAAAATACACTTACATTTTTACCTAATTTTAAAGGTGGACATTTTTAAAATTAACAGAGCCAATTCTCTGCACGAACAACCAGGGGACAAAACGTTTTAGCGTTACTCGCTACAGTTTAAAAAAGAACTATCATTTAATTCACATATAACGGATTACAACAAAAAAAAACGAAGAAGTTGTAGCCAAATGGTAATTTTACAAAAAAACTACAAATTGAGCTTGTCTGGAGCTCTACGCAGTCTCTTTGAACGATGAGCATTTTGAAGCTGCGCTGCAATGTCAACCTGTGTTGGTGAAAGCACAACTTTGCGTTTATTGGGATTCGGTTTCGCTTTTTTGTTAGCATGACCTGGCTTCGGTGGTGATTGCTTAGTGGATGGTGACGTAATAATTGATGGAGATTGCGACCTTTCTGGCTTAGAATTTCCTTCAAGAGGGGCGCTGGTAGTAGCCAAAGGTGATTGGTTATTTACGTTAGCAGACTCATCCACTTCGTGTGTGTGGGGTAATTTCGCTGGGGATTTCCTGCCACCTGGTGACTTGCGATGTAAATTCTCAGGTGATTTTGCAAGCTGTTCGATTGGTGGAATTTTTCCCTCAGTAACGGAAATTGACTTTCTGGATTGGCCGAGCGATCGACGCTCAGGAACTACGTCAGCGAAACTTGGCTTTTCACGTTGTTTGCCGCCAAAAGACATGCGTTTGAAATTTGAGTGATGTTGCTCATTATTATTCACGAAAGAATTACTGCTTTTCGCCGTCGAAACAAGTGCGTTTGGAGGCTGTTCTGGATAATCATTTTCCGCGGTATGTACCCTTAGCTGTTCGCGATGTTTGCGAATCGTATTACCGTTAGTATCAACGATAGTATAGGACTGATTTTCACATTTTTGGTTAACCATACCGACTGACCATAGCCTGTCATTTGTTGTTGAAAAGTCACGATACCAAACCTTTTCACCTATTTGATACGTTTTCAACTCACGATGGTGGGTGCTCTGTACTTGTTTTAATTGTTTACGGCGTACGGCTGCAATAGGGTCAGGGAACAATAAATCCAGCCGAGACTTTAAAGGCTAGTTTATATAGACGCGACAGGCGATGCGCGCTGAAAACAATTGGCAGTCGCCTCGCGAATTTCGCGTGTGTGTTGGTTATATGCTCGCGACTGTCGCCTTAATCATGGCGAAAATCCCGCTGAAGCGAGAGCCAAACGGGAACGAAACGCGACCAAAACAAGCTCTCCTCGTGCTCGGCGGGAAAGCGTCCTTTAGCACAAGCATTATCAACAATTGATTTGACAATCGGTACGTACAATCGGTACAGTACAATATGAAGTGTAGATTAGTGAGTATATGCTACCTTAGACGTTGTTGGAATTTTGTTTTCTATATATTTAGACAAATGAATGGTATTCCTTTTTACAAACTGCAGTACTGTACAAAGCTCTGCGAAACAAAGCTCTGCGAGTATAAATGTGCCTTTTTTATTTTTATTTTTGGCAGACACGATGAAAGTCTGGTAGAGCAAATAAAATGTTCAGTGACATAATATTTTTGTAGCTTGGTTTATTCGATTATTCAAAGGGTATGTCACGTTATTTTTGGCCAAATTTACTCCCTCTCTACGTCACATTTTGTTACACCTGTTCATAATCACTTACAAAAATCATATCACAACGATGTCTTTCTCCCGACAACCAAAAAAAAAAAAAAAACAGAAAACGTGTAATGAAACGTGTAAAGGACATTTTGTATTCAGGAAGAAAAAGCTTGGTTGGGTTAAAAAATATCCTGAATCAGGTCTTTTCGACTTCCAGCTTTTTTACGTTGGTTTCGTCCTTTTTTTTTTTTGTTGCTTTCGTCAGTTTTCATTTTGCATTCGTCCAATGTTGTAGTTTGTACAAATACAACAATGGACGAAAGCAGTATGAAAGTGGACGAAACCAACGTAAAATAATTCCCCGAAATATTTCCAGGTTCAGACAGAAATCTTGAGTTTTAGATTTCTCATTTTCCTGACATCTGAGCCCATCATTTATGTTCGTTGGATTATTAGAAATGTTTTCTGGCACAAATATATTAAAAAAAAATATGTGTAAAGCCATATTTGGGACAATAACTCCAACCCACGTCACGATTGTCACACTGAACTGAACCCCCTCCCCCACTTCCCCCTTCTAAGCATGACATGCTTTTTGAATGGTGCCTTATGTTTAACTTTTCTGTAAAAAAAAAAATGGGGGCCAATAATAGGGCACAATCTGAGAGAGAAAGGCCCAGTTTGTGCTTAAGTTGATAGTGGCACGTAAAGGATTCTGAAAATTTCCTAGTAAAATCGTCTCTTTTCGTCACAAGATGGTTTTGAGTAATTAAAAATTATTTTTTCCCTTTTTAATTTTGAAAAAAAACATTTACATTAAAAAAAAGTATTTCCTATGATTATCTGTTGATATTTTTTGTTGTATTTTTAATGGTGCATAGGCTATTCTTTAAAGTAGAGTTGTTTAGTTTTCCCCTACTCATTTTGCACTTCCCTTTTTAATGCGTGATGAAGAGGTGCAGATCGGTATTGCTATTTAGGGTAAAAACGTTAGGACTTAATAAAATACCTTTTCATTCCAGACATCATGGTTATTGACGATGAATTTCTGCTGCTCGGAGCACTTTTTGTGCTGACTGCGTCACTGTACCTCATTGAAACTGATCGACGCCCGAGAAGCATGGGGGTGCGTCCAATCTATAGACGGCGCCAGAGATTAGGTGAATACCACACTCTTGTTCAAGAGATGCGACTCGGTGATCGCAGAATGTTTTTTGGCTATTTTCGGATGTCGCCAAAATTGTTTGATGACTTGGCGGACATAATACGTAGTGACATTACGCATTATGGAAATCGCGTCTCTATCAGTCCAGAAGAGCGGCTCGCAGTTACATTAAGATACCTGTCAACTGGCAATTCAATGGCTTCACTGTCATACAATTTTCGAATGGGGCGTACAACAGTATGCAAAATTATTAGAGAAGTATGCGATGCAATTTGGAGTAGATTACAGCCACTGTTCCTTGCAGCACCTACAACTCAAGAATGGGTGCGAATAACCTCCGACTTTTGGACCAAATGGAACTTCCCTAACTGTTTCGGTGCCACGGATGGTAAGCATGTTGACATGTGGTGTCCGCAAAATTCTGGTTCAGCTTACTACAACTACAAACACAGATTTAGTATAAACTTAATGGCAACCTGCGATGCTAATTATTGTCTAACTTTAGTCGACATCGGGAGCTCTGGAAGAGCCAATGATAGTAGTGTATTTACCAATTCTACGTTTGGAAAACTCCTCAACATTGGCCAGTTAGGAGTGCCAGAATCAGCAACGCTACCAAATACAGCGTTCATGATGCCTATGTCGTTGGTTGCTGATGAGGCATTTCCTCTTAAATCCTATTTAATGCGTCCTTACCCTGGCACACATCTGGATGATAAGAAACGCATCTTCAACTACCGACTCTCCCGTGCCAGACGTTCCATCGAAAATACGTTTGGAATTATGGCGGCACGGTGGCAAATATTGTACAAGCCAATTCGAGCTGATGTTGATACAGCAGTTTCGATAACAAAAGCCATTTGTTGTCTTCACAACTTTCTGCGAAAATCAGAGCTTCGACTCCCAGCAAATGAACAAACCTACTGTCCCCCAACTTACATCGACTATGAAGATGAAGAACATTTTGTGCATGAAGGTGAATGGCGTAACAACGACCACGCAACAGCCTGGGTGAGAGACAGGGTTACCCAGCCAGCAAATCGCTGTACCCAGGCTGCTGCTGATCAGCGTGGTGCATTAGCAACATACTTTCTTACAAAACAAGGAGAAGTTACTTGGCAGTACGCGCACATCAATAGAGGAAAATAAAGAATTTGCATTGAAGAAATGTATGCGCTTGCCTGAACTGATGAAATGTGCAATACTCATCAACAACAATACTAGCACTGTAAAACGTTAATAATTTTTATTCAGCTATAGCATTTGTCATGTTATCTCAATAACCATTTCATGAAACATAAAACAAATCTTAAAGAAGAAAGTAATAATCCTAATCCAAAATAATGCTTTATTGCCTCCACCACGTTGCTTACAACAAATTAAACACAATGGAAATGGTTCATCTGAAGGGCAAAGGTAAAAAAAAAAAGTCAAAGTAAAGTTAACAATCAATAATTTTAAAAGCAGTGTATGGCTGAGAAAAAAAACGTTGCTTCCAGGCCACTAGCTGATGACCCAAAACCCTGCTTGTCAAAAATCTGACGAAGGTGTTATTGTTTTTGCTTTTGTAAAAAAAAAAACTTTTAAGTAGCAAAGAAATTATTTTTCACGGCCTAGTGAACAATAAAGACGAGTAATGCTTAAATTCAAAACAGGAAATACTGAACCGTATTCGCAAGTTTTCGATAGGCTGTATCGTGAAAAGACGTTAATTTCTGTCCTATCTTCATCAGTCTCTCACTAAGTACTTCGTTCTGTTTCCATCATTGTGGGCGTGTATCGTGAGCCATGCAGTGAGTGCGATGATGCATACATAAGTGAAACACGGAAAGGAGTACACACAAGAGTTAGCCAGCATACGGCAGACATAAACAGTCAAGACAAAACAAACAGCATCGCATCTCAATGCACAAACAGTACTGGCCACACGATTGAATGGAGTAAAACAAAAACCCTTTTAATCTCGAATTCTAGGAGATATCGACACATGAGAAGCCTAGAATCAGTTGCTATCCAGCACGAATTAGATTCTGCAAAGTCCTTAAAGAACCTACAAGGCTCATCCAATCCATAAATCCGGCATCCGATTTGCCACGAGTTTGGCGAGCGTCTTACATGAAAATTATATGATAAAAATGCACAAGTAAAACAATAAAACACTAGTGTTTTATTTGTGCACTTTTATAGGCTATATTTTTTATCATAAAACTCTTCCAGTGCTGGTTTTACTTCTTACATGAAAATGCACAATACGAGCACGCGTGAGGCACTACCCAGTGAATACAGTAAGCTACGGTACCGACCTGCGTCGTCGTCTGCAAATGAAAATGGTAAGAGCAGAAACAATTATGTAAACAGTAAGAAGCACTTATTGTGAGAGCCTGACAAAGCTAGGAGGACTGAATTCTTTTCATCGGACAGCCTATCGAAAATTCGCGAAATACGATCGAGTATTTCCTGTTTTGATTTTGAGCATTACTCGTATGAATCTGAACTTAACACATTTATAGTAATACAATGGATTAGCTTAATGGTGTGCCACAAAAAATTAATCACTGTTATTCCCCTTTTCACTGTCCATATCAGAAAATATGTCCATGATTTTTTTTTTGTGCCAGACGGCGCCGCTTTGGAGACATGCTCTCCAACTCACTTATAACATAATGACCAAATGTCTCAGCGGCAGTCTTTGGTCGAATTGCAGGTGGCTGCAAGTTTCTAGAACCGTAGTTCTGCATGGCTTCGCTCACTGTCTTGATGCATGAGGACAGCTGGCTCCGCTCTCGAGCTCGTTGCCCAGTGCTTCGTGGCCCATTTTGTTGGGGAAAAGCCGATGTGGTCTGTTCTGCCACAGTTGTCGAACAAGATACAGCTGAAGAATTGGT
>JAHWFP010073310.1:0-25432 GCA_023313725.1 Lithobius niger | reverse complement strand
GGAAAATTCAATCATCCTGCAGCATGCACGGGTCCAGCTATTGTAAGTAAATTCTATACCAAGGGAGATTTTAGAAGTATGATGGTTGGCCTCCTGGTGTGGGAGCTGGGGAGGGAGGGGAGGGCAAACGAACGGGGCAAGAATATAACAGAATAGAGTGTTAATAAAAAGGCGTCGACCTTCACTTACGAGGCGCCTAAAAAAAATGCACTAAAATTGCTGATTGTTTTACAGGGCTCCCCATCGGACAAAAAATATCCTCCTCCTACCATATGCCCCTTAGCGGAATTCTCAGATCCCATTTTGAATTTTTATTTTTTGGTCTGCCCCTCCCCCTCCCATCAAAAATAAATAAAAAAAACCAAATTTCTGGGTGAGTTACTAGTACGAAGGTACGGGGGAAAATGAATAAATTGTCTTTTTCTGTTCTCGAATCTCGTCATCGCAACACGTGTTCAGATAATTTTATATTCGATTGGTATTTTTTACACTCTTGTAATTTATTCTTAAAAGAATATTCAATCGGTGACATAGTGTTTTAGCGAGCGTTAACAACACCTTGTCATCTGCCCGACGAAGCCCACAGCCCCACCGGATACCCGGGTCGTCACCCACTCAAGTATCAATCGGGCCCAACATTGCCTAACTTCGGCGATCCGAAGAGAACCGGTATATTTACAGCACGACACGGCCGCAGACAATCGATTTCTACAACGACGTCTTCCAGCAATAATGTCTTTTGAAGATTTTTTTTTGTTAAGAAGACCTCTTATAAATATTTATTGTTTAGAGTCTGCTATGGTAGTTGCCACATCGTTGTTACCCTACTGTGTATCGCTATCGTATTAATTGTCACTTTATTTCGTTGGTTATACACGTTGTGTTTGTTTTTGTTTCATTATTTTGGCCATTTTCCTTTTCTTTCCTTTTAGCGATTTTATATTAGGGCGTACGGCTCTGTTATTTATTTTGAATTTCGTCACTCACCCTTCTGACTTCGAGTCGGTCTGAAGACTGTCTCCTCTATAGTTTGTTCCACATTATGTTTTCAGAAAACTGACTGTATGATACTACGTTTCCTGCCGCTATGAGTACAAAAACACTTAAATATCCCACTCGTAGACTGTAACAGTAACTGTGTAGACTCTACAAGTGTAATATTCACATGTTTTTGCAATCGTTGTGAAGGAAACGTGGCATCATACAGTCAGTTTTCTGAAAGCATAATGTGGAACAAACTATACAAGATGGACACCATTTTTTACCCTTATCCTTATTCATGAAATTCCACAATTCACCTTAAATCTTCATACATGACAGCAGGAATACAGGAATATGTGAGTAAACTACAAATTACTGTAGATTTTCGACTGTTCTCTTCATTTGTCAGTAAATCTGAATCTAATGTTGCTTCCCTTAGACAACTGCAACTCAAACGGAGATTGGACGAAATTCAACATCATTAACTTTGCCTAACCATACACTAGTCGCTATCACTTCTTTTTCTTTCTGGCAATAAACCATACGTGTCTTAGGACCAAATACAGTTCCCCAGCTTTTTTTTTGTTCCTACCAATACGCATGCTCTACCCAGGATTGCATCGGCGATCCTCCTTAAAACAGGCTCTAGGAAATTCATGCGAATGCATTTCGTAATTTACCAGTTTCAATCATTTAAAGCCGTGAATCACCGCAACGCACGCTCTACGTGCATTGAACAATTTTCTGAACTCAGTTCTCTCTTATTGGTAATGAAGGAGGGGAGAGAGGTGGAGGGCGTCGACGTTTGTGACACCATTTTCTGGGGGAAATTGTAAAAGTTGTGACACAATGTGCCAATGGAAAAAGTGAGTAGCCTATTGTATAATCAACCAAAGAAGAGTTAGAAATTTTGTCCTCGTTTTCGAGTGGGAACAAAAGACGAACCTCATAAATGTGAAATCATTTAACTTGCGAAACTTATCCATCCTTTCCTTTCGTATGTGTGTTTATTTATTAAATTACAGCGTCATCGCGAAGTTGTCTTATTAACGGTAACAACGGTAACAAGAGTGGCGCAACGTATAACTGACTTAACGAACTACATGAAAATATAGCCCTTTTACGCAGTTCGCCACTGTGAAGACATTCGCCAGTCCACTTCCATCAAAAGTGATATCATACTTCCGTCTTTTTGGAACAACTTAACGCACCAGCGTATGTTCGACATTATGCTTGCGCTGTGAAGGGCGTTGCTAAGCATTTTAATTTAAACATCGGTCGATAAATACATTTGTTGCTAATATCGAGTGTCTTCTTAGCTTAGTGTCTTGTTATCTTACCAGGTGTATTCCAGAAATCCACTCAAGTGTGAGTTGGGCTAAAGGTAAGTGTAAGGGCACGTTTTAGCAAGGACGATTTTCTCGCTTACTAGCTTTTACTTGGTCAATACTAAATCTGCTGGCTGCTTCTCGCCTTTGTCGGAGAATGCGGTTTTCAAGTTGTCTATACGTAGTAACCATGGCAACAACGCCGACGCAAATTTTCTCCTCGTGCCTCGCGACACGACGTACGATGACAGCGTCGATTTATGACAACAAGAAAACAATTTTTACTGCAGTACACGACGACGGACAGATTCCTGAATACCGGCATTCGAAGGTTTGTCTTCGAATCGATAACTCCGAAATGGACGCCATGTTGGATTTTGAATTCTCGCTGCGAGGAGCTATTTATTCTACCGTCGTTTGATCACTGCTAGAAGCTGTTTTTTCAGCGAGAATAGCAAATTTTGGAAATAGCGTGAAATGGCAACAATGTTGTAGCAATGTTTAACATGACTGTTGCACTTTGTTCTTTGTCCGTGTTGTTATTTATAATACATTTAATTTGTTATCTATTACCGCAATCATTTAATATAAACGGGAAATTAATCGTAAATAAATAACGGTTGCCTAGCGAATAGCTTTCGGCGAGCGAGAAGGACTCGTTGCGTAAACGAGCCCTAAGGATCAAAACGAATCTACAGAAATACCCTCAGATGCAAGGACATTGCTTTAGTGGCTGTACTAAAATTGTTGAGCCTTACCTTAGATGTTTGCACTCACATTTGCCCTCTCACACTCACACTTGAGTGGCTTTCTGGAATACGGCTGTTAGTGAAGATGCTTTCAGCTGTATTCCATAAATCCTGTCTGGGGATTAAACCAGGGAGCAGAGTGTGGAAAGTCGATCTACGGATCTCCCTGCGTGTTATTCCCCTTAAAGATAAGAGTTCGACGCCGGGATCGACTTCCACATTATAAATCTGGGACCTATTCCATGCGTATCCCATGTTCCTGATTCAAGTATACTTTTAACAGTGGTTATAATCGGCGGGAATGATCCCAAACGGATCGCTAATGCGGGAATGAGAGTGTTGTGTGTAAGGTTAGCCTCAACTTAATGAGGTCCACGACTCGTTCACACGCTCAAGCTCCGCTTTTCCCTGTCAAATCCACTCCAGTGTGAGTGTCAGGGAGCAAATGTAAGTACAAACATCTAAGGTAAGGGTCCAACCAATTTAGGATAGCCACGAAAGCAAACCTAAGTGTAATTAGATCTGAGGGTATTTCTGTAGACCCGCTTTGACCCTTGCACCCACCCTTGGCCAGACTTGGCCCTTGAATGGAATTCTGCAATACGGCTGTTAGTGTGACGAAAAATCTCCTCCAGTTTTTAATCATGTTTAGCGAAGAAAAACTGCAGGTCCGCCATCTTTAGTTGATGGATTCAGCGGGAAAAATCCGACTCTCTGAGACTGATGACAGATCGGGAAACAAATTTGCGTTTATACCACACGCCATGGCTGTTTGCTGTGACGCGCATATGACGTGACTGGGCTAGGCCAATCAGACGGCCAAACGGCCGTTGTTCTCGTTCGTCATTGGCTAACTCATGGTGACGTCACGGCAAACAGCCGTTGCGCATGGTTTAGGAACAACTTTGACGAGCTTTGGCAACAGCTGTGATATGCTAGGAAAGTGGTCGCAGACGGCACTCCTTTTCCGAATGTCTTGTTAAAATATCAGTACCGCTTACTGACATCCCCGGGAGGGCATTGACAACTTTTAAAAAAGGACACGGCCAACTTTTATTCTGACGAGTTTTTCTTTTTTTATTGGGGGGGGGGCTCTTTCTATTTTTTTTCTGCCCTTTTTCAACCTTTTGGGCCCATTCCACCTATTTTTATGCCTTTTTTTTGCCCCTGAGACACGTAGGGTATTATCGCAAAAAAAACAGGGACAATGCCCCTGCCCCCTCCCCCCTCCCACCCACTGTGCGCGCTACTGATATTTTGTATATATACATACAGGGTGTAACAAAAGGGCGTGTCAATACTTCGGTGACTAATTCCTTGGGTCAAACTAACAACATAATTCCTATAAACATTTGGCCAAAAACTTCTTATTCTTTAGTTATCGCATGAATTAATAACCCAAAGCCCAACTCTCTTCCCCCAATCCATCCCACACCCACTATCTGGTGATTGTAAACACAAATCAGAATAGGAATGCAATGACCGAAGATGGTGAACAAACTGTTAGAGAGCCCTAAGAGCCCATAAGCCCTACAGAATTGGAATTAGGTACCTGACTCATAGGACTTTGTTTTGTCCCTAAGATGGGGGCAACCTACTGACCTTTGTTGGGGCGCCCTGCCCCCCTCAACCCCCAGATACAAAGTTTGTTTATGTTCCTTAAACTAAACAGAAAAAAATACTCCTGGGTTGGGAACGTACAAGTAATACGTCTCAAGTAAGTAATACGTCTCAAGAAATAAGATATTTTCACCTCCCCCCCCCGCCCCTCGTTATCAATCGTCATCAATTGACGAACAGGCATAGGGGCTAGTGCCTGCGCTCTTTAATTTATGGGAGGTGTCAGGAATCAACTGCCCAACCCAGGGGTATTAGTCATGTTTATTGCAGGGAACAGAAATAAACTTGGTAACTAGGGGGTTGGGTGGGGCGGGGGGTAGGGTGCCCCAATGCAAGGTCATGATGCTCTCCCCCCCCCCTATCTTAGGGACACACATTCGTTCTATATGTGAGGTGTGTAATCTCAGTGCTGTAGAACCTTTGGTGAGTGCACCCGCACCGGACAATTTTCCCCCACCGTGCAGCCCTCATGAGGGCGTGGGAGTACATTGAAGATGTAATAAAACACATCCGGTTTATCTCATTAACTGCTGTCTTGGGCGATCAGGTTGGCTGGGTCATACACATAATTCCCCAATTGGAAGCAAACGTCTATTTCTTACAGGAACAAAAATAAGTTTTATAACGGGGGGTTGAGGGTGGCAGGGCACCCCAATGCAATGGCCCCCATTTTAGAAACAAACTTTGGTTCTGTGTGTCAGGTGTGTAATCCCAGTGCTGTAAAACATTTTATGGCTGCACCGGACAATTTCCTGCACCGTGCAGGGAAGCACGCATGTGGGCGTGGGGGCTACATTGTAGATGTAATAAAACGCATCCCGTTTATCCAATTAGCATGCCATTTTCGGCTATCACGTTGTCTGGGCCATGCGCATATTTCCCCAATTGGAACCAAACTTCTATTTCTCACAGGAAAAATGTCAAATTATATATCTGGGGGTTGAAGGGGGAGGGGCAGGGCGTCCCAACGCAAGCTCAGTGGGTGGCCCCCATCTTAGGGACAAAACAAAGTCGTATGAGTCAGGTGCCTAACTCCAATTCTGTAGGACTTTTGGTGGGATGCAACGGACTTCTGGACCACCCTGGTATATAAATTTAAACGCCCGAAAGAGAACATGGTAGGCCCAGCACTTGATTTCACATTTGCTGACGTCATATCATTTATTCCGCGAACTTCTTATTGAATGAAGACGACGCAGTCTCTTGTAGTTTTGAAAACGTTATCTAGCTGCGTAGATTCGCAAATCCACACACAATTATCTCAAGGACCCAACACAAATCTACACGATATGGGACACATGTTTTTCTAACGCGTCTTCTCTACAGAGATGATAGAAAAAAAAATCGCTCTGGTATTTATGAAGTAAACGATGACAGATGGCTGAAAATAAAACTCTTTCGAAAATGTAATTAAAGCGACCTAAATGTTTGGGCGCTCAATTAGGAAAGAGTTTAGAGTAGGCTAATTGACCGTAGAGGGAATGTCAGTGGTGAGCCAAGAATTCTCTCTTGCAATAACAACCACACGGCCGCGCAAACGCGTACCTATATTTAGAGTGAAAAGTTAAATAAGCTATTAGAAGACTCATGTTTAAACTAATTACAGGCTTTTTTTATCTAAATTTTTTTTCTTCCTACAAAGGAAGGCCGGGAAAAGATGATCTGATAACGGACGGCTCGCATCTGTTCATTAAAGCTGTCTAAAGAAAAAAAAATCACTGCCCGTAATTTAAAACTACTGAAGGCATCATTAGACCAACATGCTCAGAAAAAGAAGAGAGAGAGAAAAGTAAAGCGACTAAGACATGTAACTCATAATTTTAACGCTTTAAGGGCCGTTACTGGTTACAAATTACAAGCCCTCAAAATAACTAAAATAAGCTTAATCGATTTCTGAGCATAAAAACCTTGTGATTGTACAATTTGGTACGCCCTCGACGTGCACCTGGAAACAAGCTGTAAAGATTAACGATACTGATGTCACTAGATGGCGCCACGGAAAAATATAAAGAAAATCACCTGGCGCCATCTAGTGACACGAATATCGTTAATCTTTACAGCTTGTTTCCAGGTGCACGAGGGCGTACCAAATTTTTACTCGTTTATAAGGAGTCACGTGGATTGTTTGTTCGTTTAAAAGTTTTGCTTTGTGCATTCCTTTGCTTCCTGTGAGAGAGCACTAGATAGGCCTAGATGCTGCAATGCTAATTTGGTGGCAACCGGCCTTTAAAGTGGCTGTTCATCGAAGGAATGTCTGCAGAACCTAGCATCGTCTAGCGCCGTAAAGTGGTTCTAACGCTTCCTACAAGTATAGGAATGCACAAAGACATTTTTTTTTACAAAGAAACAAAGGTGTATTCTGTAAAGGTTACCTTAAACACTAACTATATTGTATCGTCGTGATAATACTGCACTTCCTGCTACTGACAAAAATAAAGATTAAGCTACTGTTCATATTGAGCAGAATCTTGCATTAATTGGACACTACTTTATTGAAAACCTGCTAACCGTAAACATAACAAAGAGCTATTATGTGAAATTTTCTCTCAAGGAGAGGAGTGAACCAGTTGTCGATATTCTAAAAATGCACAAGTGCTTAATCCAGGTACCAACACCAACACCCTGCAATCCAAAAAATTAACGAAATTCACTATTTTGACATAGCCTTAGGCAAAAAGGCAAAACTAGAGGAGTCAGATTGCAGTTGCTATTAGTAGACTGCGAGCATATTTGTGTAAGACGTATTATCTTATACGAAGCATCTTTCATTGAAGACGCATAAATTTTTTTATTTTGCCGTGGGACAGTCATACCCTCAATACTGTATTTAGGCGCTGGGGTGGAACTTACATGAATGCTGTTGATCCAACTATCTAGCCCCAAAAGAAAATTGCTACAGTAATGACTTCAAGAAGCAACGCGATCATTCATTCCAAATCTTTCAACAGCTACGTATTCTGCCAATCTGCCATAGTTGGAGGGTTTTAATTAACTTCCACAGAATTAATAAGCATGCTGCAACTCGTTTGGTACACAATTACTACACCAGGAGTGAATCTTTGTCATTCAACCTAAAGAAAAACTGCCTAAGTACAGCTATTTCCTTGACAGCAAATTTTATTACTACACTATACATAAAGGAAATTACCGCCATTAATGATCATCTATATTAGTAAAGGCGGTAGCTTTTACTGCAAGGTTTGACCTCGGTCTCCCATGTTAAAGCAGAAATTTCGATACTGAATTTCTCCGCCATCTTTCAACATTTTCTACTGAAATTTTGTATGTGAGCTTTGACGGACTTGGCCAACTTGTGTACCAAATATTATTAATTTCCAATTTGTCACATTGCAGATCTGGACTTGAGCTGAAATCGTGAGTTTCATTTTTACCTTACATGATGATGATCTTTGTGGGACACGTTCATACAGTTCCCTCTACAGACCAAACCGTTTGTCGTAGAAAGCTGGTTCTTAGGTCATTTGAAAGATCTACCTCCGGAGAAGTGCCCTTTATAGAAACAGAAATTTCGATTGGTCGTCTCGTTCCGAAATTATGGGGGAAGCATTGCATTCTTATTGTGAGCCCTGGCCCTAAGCCATGCGCCCACTCCAAAACAAAATTACAATACCTACCAACAAGTAACACTAAGACCACTACCACAGAAACCACAAAAACCACAGAAACCACAAAAATCACTCAAATTGCCGGTTACTTCCTATACAAACACAAATTCAGTAATAATTCTGATTTACAGGGGGAACAAACAAAGGATGACTCAAATTATGGAGCGCGTTGCCTTAACAAATTTCGCAATGCTGCTGAGCCGAACTAAATCCTCTGCACGCCCAGTGACTGCAAGTAGGTCATCTGCTGTTGTTCCGTTCTTAATCCAAAGCGATAGTATTTGCCGTTCACTCTGCCATAAGGGACAGTGTAGCAACAGATGCGAGACAGTGCTCTCTTCACCACACGAACAGGCTGAAGTCTGGCTCCAGCCCACTCTTTTCCTATGTGACTGCAGCAAACAATGTCCAGTCATCAGCCGCGAGACTAATCTGGCTTTCCAGTAGGGCAGAGCATTGAGAGGTGACTCATAGGCACTGGTCTAACAGATCCGGAACAGTGCCCTACCTGTCTGCGCATTTGCCCACTCCAAATTCCAGCGCTTCAACGTCCAGGATCGGAGCTTATGTTTTGCTGTCGCCATGGAAGGCGTTAGAGTTATGATCTTATCACTCAGCATGCATGCTTGTTTTGCCATCTCATCTGCTTCCTCATTGCCTTCGATACCAGTATGCCCTTTTACCCACTCAATTGCTGGAAAACCAGATTGTAATGCAGTCCATAGCTTCCAGCAGTTACTGTACTGCAACGGATCCGATACAGACAGAGATGCTATCGCTCCTCTCAGCGCCATAACTGATGCTCTCGAGTCTGTAAGGATCCTGAAGTCTGGAAGCTCATAGTCGGTCGCAATATCAAGAGCTATGGATATTGCTGCCATCTCACAAACATAGCTCGATGAGACATCAGCAAAGCTTCTCTGGAGCCGCAGTTTCAGGTCTGGTATCCATACTCCAATTCCTCCAGTCATCGTTTCCGCGCGAAAAGATGCATCACAAAAAATACGGCACGCTTGTACACTCTTCCTAGTGAACACACTATCTAATTCAGGGCACCATACCCACGGGCAATGAGGATGCACAGATGTGACACTCAGAAGTGGACAAAGAAAAGGATCACGAAGAAGATTCACCCCTCGGCCTGCAACACCAAGCTTCTCACACTCCTCTACATTCAGAGAAATGTAATCATACAGAATCTTCGAGACAGGGTCCTGTGAGCCTCTACAGATATTCCGTAGGCACAGCATCACTAACCCATCATCAGCCCGAAGATGTACTGGTGGATCACAGGCCTCCACCCAGAGACTGTACTGGAGTTGTAACAAGACAACCTGTCACTGTTCGTAGACTCTCATTAATGACAACTTGTAAACTGTTCAGTTGCCGTTTTGCTCCTGCAAGGAAAGGGAGGTGGACATCTAAGGTTGCTCTAACATGTGCACGATAAGCTGCTAACAGGTGTTTTCTTGGAATGTCATGGTAGTGTGTTAGTGCTTGCAAGACTGGAAGGCGGAGCTCCAACCTCTCTCTCAGAACTCTTGTGTGCTCTGTCCACCGTAGACCACTATCTAACCAAACACCAAGATACCTCACGCAGTTCGTTGGGTGGATTAAAATCCCTCCTACCTTAATCTGCAGTGAGGCACAACATACGTTTCTGATGCGAGAGAACAAAACCATCTCAGATTTCGCTGGTGAAACGAAAGATCTCGTTTCGCCAAGGCATGCTCAATACGCTCTACAGCGCCCTGGGCAAGCCATGCTAGTACGTCAGTGTCACTTCTAACAAACCACACTGCCACATCATCGGCGTAACACACAATGTTCATATGATACCGCATCTCTTCCAAAACTTCATTTATGGCAATTGCAAAAAGCACTGGACTGAGACAGCTACCTTGCGGCAGCCCTCGGTCAGTGCTTTCTTGAGAAGACCAGTGACCATTAACTTTTGTCGCAAACACTCTCTTTGCAAGAAGAGCTAGCACAGCACCAGACAACTTACTCCCAACACCCATGCTGGTTAAGGATGCTTCCACCCAAGCCATGCTTACAGTGTCATACGCTGCTCGTATGTCCAAAAATACAGCTACAACCACGAGACCATGTGCCCAAGCCTCTCTAATACTAGTCAGGAGATATAGGATTGCGTCCTGCGCGCTCCTCCCTGACCTGTAACCGAATTGGATGCTTGACAGACAGTTGTAATATTCCATGTGCCAATTTAGACGGTAGACTAGCATGCGCTCATATACCTTGCGTGCACAGGAAAGCAGCGCAATTGGTCTGAAATTCCTTAGGTCCGAGCGTTTGCTGCCTCGTTTGTGAACTGGTATTAGAACAGTAAATAGCCATGATGGAGGCAGCGGAGCACCATCATAAAGCTCTTGCAAATACAGAAGGAAGTTCGAAGTGTCCTGATTTGACAGAGAGCCTAGGTTAGCGTACGAAACACCATCTATACCCGTAGCACTCGTTGGCTTACATTTGGCTAATGCCCTGCGAAACTCAGAAATATGAAAAGGTCTATCAGATTCAGTCCCTTGTAACGGTATGAACGTGACAGTTGGTGGTTCCGCACCACTCGGTAACGAGTATACGCTCGCAAATCTTGCATTAAATGCATTAGCCAATGATTCACCAGTTAACACTGTGCTACCATGATCTCCCGACGGTAGCAGCTCATAAGCCCATGCTACAGTGCCTTTAGCATCTTGTGGTCGAAGTGCATGCCATGCCTGCGTTATTGTGCCAGTGGAGGCAACCGCAGCGCAAATCCTTATGCCGTACTGGGCTTTTTCCTTACGCAATATGTATGCTGACTCTTGCGCCGTACCTTTGTAAATGAGCCACGTTTCGTCATTCGGGCAGCGCTTCCATCGGCGATACGCAAGGCGCATATCTTTGACTGACTTAGTGCACACAGCAGTCCACCAAATTGGTTTAGCACGCCCTGTCCGACAGTGCAACTTCTGATTCTTGACAGGAACCAACTTGTTGCACCAGTCGCTGAAATTTCCATTGTCTACATTCGGTCTCTTGTTCTTAGGAAGCCTGGATGACATAAAATGACCAATAGTAACTGGAAGGAGAGCAATCGGAAAATGATCGCTTCCTCGAAGATCATCGGAGACAATAAAGGTGAAGGCGTCAGCAATCTCTGGCGGGCAGAAAAAGAGATCAATCGCCGACTCTTGCTGCCTTCCAGCTTGCATGCGCACAAATGTTGGCATTTTATTGTGAACCACTGCTAGACCTAAAGTAGTAATAACCTGCACGAGCCGATGACCCCTTGTATCACAATATGTAGAACCCCACGCAAAGTGATGCGCATTGAAATCGCCAGCAATTATGCAAGGTGGCTGAAATTGACTCAACCATGTCTGCCAAGTCCCACCAAGAACTCGTTGTGAGGCATGTAAGAAGACCACAGTCACCCATCTGTTACTCATCCACACTTTGATAGCACATGCGTCTATTTCACGCACACGCTTAAAAACTATGCTAAGATACGGTACTTTCCATTTGATAAAAATTCTAACTTTAGAATTCGAGTGTGATGCAATACAATCTACTTTCGGGATGCCTGGTATGCTACCCTTCTCTTTTCTGCCATTTTCAACATTCTCCATGTCAATATCTCGGTATTCCTCATCTAGTCCAAATTGACGCAAATCCTCAATCGATATTCCTCTCCGTCTGGCTTCTACACAGAGTGCATTAAAAAATTCCTCTCGTAACTTGCCCTGACTGAATGTCCTTATCAGTAATTATCCCATTTTCTCTGCATTCACATAATAACTCAAAAACGTCGGCCGCCATTGCCCGGGCCGCCATTGCCGCTATGGGGCCCTGAACGATCCGTTTTATTGTTTTACATTGTTTCAAACATTGTTTTTATGCAACAATGCCAATCAGCAAACGTCAGACGGAAAGCGGGTTCAAAGGGTTTACCGAGCGTTAACCACTCCTGGTCATCTGCCCGAAGCCCTAAGGCCTTAGACGGAAAGCGTAAGCAAATGCTAACAATGCTGGTGAGACAACAATTTACCCGCGCGTGGAGAGGAACCATTATCCTTATTACTAATCGATTTATATGATTTCACGTCATTCTCCCGTGTTAAAGCTAAAGGGTCCGTCCTATATTACAAAGGGGCGTCGGACGAACGTCTAACTGGAAAATCGTCTAATGGGATAATTGTCTAAAAACTGCCTAAAAAAAATCGGGAAAAGCATCTAAACGGAATATCGTATAATGGATAATTGTATAATAGATAAACGTCTAACTGGATTAAAGTCTAACTACGGTTTCTGATGTTAAATGTATAGCCGCAGCGAGCGCGGCAGGGATATTAGACGATTTTCCATTAGACGAATTTCCAGTTAGAGGCTTTTCCATTATACGAATTTCCTGTTAGATGGTATTCCGTTATACTGTTTTCCGTTATACGTTCTTCCATTTATGCGATTTCCAGTTAGACGATTATCCCTCGCCCCTATTACAAATACAGACAAAGCCGCTGATAGATAGCTGTGGACAAACCAACTTCCAAAAGAAAGACTTACACTGAATGAGCGAGCGAAGCGAGGGAAATTCAATGCATTTGCAACGAGTGCAGACAGTTAGCTTGGTATATCAAAGTATCACGAATTAGAAAACAAACACGAGCTCGTTTGATGTTTAGGGTAAGGTTTAACTGATCCGAAGTCAAAACAGCAAAGTAACACAAATAAACCTTCGTGTAAGGTTTCACACGCCGCAGTGTTCCTGTACTGTTTAGTCCACGTGAAACCTTACTGCTGTATTCAACCATTAGACCCTTAAACAAAATCAAAACCATATCCCAACTTTCAAAATTGTTGTAAGAATAATATAGTGCATAATATATACTACAAACTCGCCTACTTTCGGGGATACATTTTTCATCATTATTTTAGTCTGGTCATCTCCTTTATGTTCATCCTATTGATACATACACCAGTTTTTAAGATTTCATATTTAAGACTTCAGGACTGCTATTTCATTTCTATTATCAACGATTTTTCGAGGATTTCAAAGAGTCGCACGAACCCTGAATTAGTTAATCTGTAGGTCTGTACTAAGCACACTGACAGTAAGGTTTTTACGATTTTTCAGCGAGCGTAGAATGAACGAATCAAACATATCGTGTTCTAAAGTAAAAACTGTAAAAACCTGCGAATACAGCAGTAAGGTTTCACGTGGACTAAACAGTACAGGAACACTGCGGTATGTGAAACCTTACACGAAGGTTTATTTGTGTTACTTTGCTGTTTTGACTTCGGATCAGTTAAACCTTACCCTAAACATCAAACGAGCTCGTTTTTGTTTTCTAGTATGTATATATTTCGCTTGGGAGCAGACTTAATTATGATGAGAGATTATTGGGATCACGATTAAACAAACGAAGCTTGAACAATCAGCATGAGGGCGAGTTGGCTCATTCTTGCCACGGCAGCAAAGAAAAAGAGCGAGCGCCCGACAATGAAATGAAACAAACACTATTGCTTCAATAATGTTGACTATTAGGGCTGAGTTGAATCAGTGGGAATCAGCTAAACAAGCATATGTTACGCCGGGGAACAACTAGTTTTATTTTATAAATATTTACTGGCTACTAGCTATCAGTATTGTGTCCCATAAAAATTTATTTAAAATATTTAGGCTAAAGAAATATTTGCAGCATTTTTTTGTACTTTAAAATTTTTTTTACCATATTTTTTCCTTGTATTACGATATGTGTTTTACGGCAAGTAGCATCTTCTTTCATCGTGATTCTTCATTGATAGCTGTGGTTTTTGTGTGTGTCTTATTTTGACATATCTTTGCATTAGTTATAAGTTTGTGTATGTTTTGCATAAGTTTTGTTACTTTTTTGCTATAACAGTCCACGCACAACACGCGAGAAATAGCTCATGTGGGGTGCGGGTAAATACGCCATTTCTTACTGTTTGCCAGGCTCAATGCACCCATTCACTCACTCACATACCACAGCAGCCACTAGATGGCGCCACGGTACATTCTTAAGAATTTTCCGTTGATGAACACCGACCTTCAAGTCCTTCAGGGAAATTGAAGGCAGAGGCCTATTTAATTACAGCAACATCCGGCCTGCCTTATAACAGCCACACGCAGTTATGTGTCCGCGCGCTGCAGTCGCGAGATTCGGCGTAGTAATACTACAACTTCGCTTCTGCCATCGTCTTCTCGTGATCACGTGAACGATGCGGAACGACGTCTGGCCTATAGCAGACGAATTGCGGGTCACGTGACAGCATTGACGCAAAAACTGTGTCGTCGTAACCGGAAACAATGAAACGTCATGGTTATCGTAGGCGCGCAAAGGATCATATATGTGCGAAACGCAGTAAATAAAGTTACCAATATTCAAAAGAAATTTTGAAACAGATTTTTTTGCTCGGGATTCACTAACGGTAAGTAAATAAAACTTTGCAGGCCGTGCTTGATGTGGAGGATCGAGAAAAATGGCGCTAGGAGGAATGTCCTTTTAATCATGCAGGGGAAGAAAGAAGATAACTCTAACGATATCTTGACGAAATCTGATTTGTGTTTCTTAATTTATTTACCTCCATTTCGTTTTGTACGCAGCATCCACACTGCGGTAGAATTTTAGAATCAGCCATGACAGTCAGCGGTTAATACAGCGAGTGGAGAGTACGATGATCTACCCTCGATTCCTTAAGGGCTTTCGATTGTTAAAATTATTCTCAGGAGGAAAAGAAAGCTGCGTATGCGTACTGCGTATGCTTTATTAATTCACCCCTGTTACTCTCTATCTTTCGCTACACTCATTTTCTTAAACTTAGTCGATACCAGACCCAGTGCTTAATTGAAAAGTACTAGAACATTCACTTGTTTGCAGCGAAAGAGGAAAGGGCCATTCACATCCCCTCGCAACCGCAGCTAGGAGGTCTGGGGAGCGCTGTAAGTCCCCCCCCCTCCCCCATCCTCACCCAGTGGGGTCCGAAGAGCTTAACGGTTTTTCCGAGTTCAACAACCTAATCTGGTTACTGGACAGTACCTGTTTTAAGGATGTTCAAGCCCGTACAAAAATGTTAGTTTGCAGATCCCTGCATTTTGGCCTAGCGCTACTCTGTAAATAGCTTTAAAAACTCAAATTTTCCTAGCTTTGGAGCCAGATGAGAGAAAGACATGTGGTTTGCGGCATTTTAAAGCAAAATTCGAGCACCACAAAATAGTTCCTTAATTAAGCTAATAGTTTAATTTGCTTTTTCAGTAAATAGTAGCAGCGGCTCAAACAAGTATCAGATATCGGTTAGATGTCGATGATAGAGCTAGGTTACATATCGGATGGAGTCTGAAAGATATCGGAGTAAGGCATTGGATGGATGGTATCGGTCAATCGCAACAAATGCTCCGTGCCAACCGTAAAGCAATTACCTAATTTAGCATTAACTACAAAAAGGACATAGTGAATGGGAAAATTTACGCTGTGAGATGGCTGCGGAAATGCGACCTAAGTGGGTCATTATGTTCTCAACTTCTTTACTCACGAAGAGTGTCAACACTGCATCGATTGTGGAAATCAATACAGCAACGTCGAAATTCGCCCTGTCTTTAAATAACCAGAAACAGACCACCCAGATTGAAGGCTTACATCAGATCTGGAGAGAAAATGCCATCGGCGTCATCGATCAAAGGGAAATTTACCGCTTGCGAATACAAATCATATTTGTGACGTCAAACTGACTCGCAAAATGTTTCTGAGCTACTTTGACTTGTAAAACTGATTTTGCGGTCACCGCAGCGGACCGACTGTAAATGCAGTTTCGACCTAAGCATAGAAACCAAGCAAATAACGTCGCCAAAAGTCCCGGCAGACCTCAAGCAAGAGAAGGTCCTTTGCTTAGGACTGATCTTTATTCGTCAAATGTTGACTGACTACGAGAACAACAAAATATGGACGGAAAGCCAAAAGGGATCGAGAAGGGCTAAATAAAATGTACGTGTTAAGTGCTGCCTATGTACGGTTCCTCTAAGTCGTATCAGTATGGACGCCGTGTAGTACGCCTTCGGCCTTTGTTTTCAAAGGTCGTAGGTTCAATTCCCCGCTCATGCATTCTGATATTATAGTCCAAAAAACAATGTAAATACGTTTTCATCCGTACTAATTTACGATCACTACTAGTAGTTTTGTGAAAGTATATCACAATCGTTCCATACTTCCTCCCCCACCCCTCAGAAAAAATTAAAACCTGAGTTTTATCCTTTATAATATAGTAACGAATGTGGATCACAAGCGTTGGCTTTCGGTACCTTCCTAAACGACCAAACAGCGCGAACCAAACGCACCACTGTTGGTGACAGTTTGGCTCATTCCCTGCTAACATCCGTGTTGATGCGGTTTGGTTGACGTCAACAACGTCAGCGATGAATATGTTTTGTCAAAACTGTTCCCTCGCACATGCTCAAACCTCTACCCCGGCAAACCACCTCACTGAGATGGTTCGCAATTTGACATTGCTCTCGCCGGGTCACATCTATTAACCAATCCTGGTCAAATTCATTAGCCAGGTCTGGTTGCGGTGAAGGTATGACGTATCGAATACTTTGCTGAGCTTGTTGAGCTGTGTTGTAGTTTAGGAAGGTACTGAAGGCTGACGTAACATCACTGCGCACGCGCGAGGCCAAGTTTGAGGCCAAACTGTCTCTAACAGTGGTGCGTTCTGTTCGCTCTGTTCGGTGGTTTAGGGAGGTATATACTGTTTATGTTAAGTTTTAGTAGGATTTTACTTGAAGAACATTAATTCTGAAGATTGTTCGCAATATGTCTGCTTTCTATCTTACAAACCAGTTAGACATTACTAGCTAACATTTTTTTTTTATTTTCCATCTTGTATTTTCCCAAAAAAAAAAAAAAATCGGATTTTTCTTGAAAGAAATGTAGCCTAATTCATAATAGTGTTCGTAACCAGTTTGGGTTCAATGTGATGAATGGGTTAGAAGTTATAATCCAAAAAGACTTTTTTAGTGCCATTTTCAGGCGCTATTTTGGATTTTCAGCAGTATTTCAAAGTAATTTCTTACCAGATTTCATTCAAAGAGCTACATGGTTTGGAAACGACTGCCGTAAACAGTTTCTGAACACCATTTTGGGCCACAATCTTGTATTTTCACAAAGTTAAAAATGATCTGTCTAGAAGGGTATGTTATGTTGTTGAACTGGTTGTTTATCCCTGGTAATGTAATTGTAAAACCCACACAATGAATGCATCACACCTTTGAAACACGTGACCCCGATTTGCATACACCTTGGCCTGTGACATGGCATCCCAACGGAGCAGGTGCGTTGTTGCTTTTCGGCTGCCATTTCTGCCTCTTTTGAGGGGAGAAATTGGTGGTTTTTATCCGTTTTAAATGTCTGTTTTATGCTTTTAATATAGGTTGACTTAGTGGCTTTTGCCATGCTTTAATTTTATTGCTAACCTGATGACGAAAATTGAAAATTTTCGAAACGTTGTTTGTATTTTTATGTAGTACTGCTTGGTTTGCCTTCACATAATAAAATATCCCTGGTAATGGCTGGTGCTGTACTGACGACTAAGGTGAAACGTGGGAATGCCTTAATGGCTCCAGCCAGACCTTAACAGCAATAAACCAGTGAATAATATGTTCACCAAGTTCTTCTTGTCTTTCCTGATTCACTCATGTTTTCTCATTTAATTTAATTTAATTTAATGATATATTTTAGATAAATACAAATGCAAACCTATTTACGTTGCCTTTTGGACTTATATAAGATATGATATAGTTACAGCCAGTTTCGTGCACAAATAAAAACCACACTACGTTTCGGGAGGACAACCTCCCGTCTTCTGGTAAAAATAAGCCACTAAAACGTTAAAAAAATTCATGGCCGTATCTACCGAGTCACCAAGTCTATAAAAACAAACCATTCAGGCATGGTCAAGGCCTAAAACGTTAAAATTATTAAAAGTATTACTAGTATTTTGGACTTATATGTCAGACTGCCTGAGCGGGGAATCGAACTCACGACCTGCGAAACCAAAGGCCGAGGTCCTACCGCTGAGCCTGTCGCAAATCTTGCGTGAGGCATGGGAAAAACCGCGTCATTTAAGTTTTGGTTGCGACGTTTAATTTAGATGTTAATGATAATTATAGTGATATCCTACTGCTTAATAATAAGTTTGCCATTGTAAACGATTAGAAATCCGTAAATTTAGCTAATTGTCCATAAAAATTAGAAACAATTCCTTACCTTAAATCGAAGTTCGGCAGCAGGCTTAAGGCGGCGACTTAAACTGTTGCTAAGTAACGTAGCATGGACCTTTATTAATACGTCTGCAATTTATCTCAGGTGAACTTGTTATTGGGGTTTTAGGTTTGTCAGTGGGATTTTGGCATGTAGTTTAGTAATAAGATTAGCTGTGTAAGAGGTCGCTGGATTAGAAGTTGCTCGTGATTCACGTGAATGTGTAAGTTGTGTATTGTTAGAATTGTACTGCTAAATTTCTGCTAAAATAAAATCACTTCTTCGGCTGGCAGCGATCCAGCAGCATCTCTTCAAATGGCCTGCCTTCTTCCTTTCAGGGGGGTGACTTAACAGGAGGGTTAAGCCTCACTTAACCCTTTTTTCTGCCTTTTGGGTTAGGGTTACTTTTAAGCCTTCTCTCTTGATGTGAAGTTTATCTTGTTTGCTACTAATCTCTTGTTTTCAGAAGCCATGTAAATCTCTTACCCTCACGAACCTAAGTCCACCCTAGATGTAAGTAGTGTAAGGGCCGAGGATAACGTAGCCTTGCCTTATTAGCTAGCAAGATAATCGCTACACCTCGCAGGGCAACTTATGTAGAAGGCTGCCTAGTTTGTAAGCCCCACCCAACCCCCAACCTAAATTAGCTCTTCTTCAGTCTAATACTTTTGCTCTCCCACTTTGCCGATTTCTGGACATGGTGCCGAAACCCGGGAACAACCAAGGAAGACGCACGTAAGTTCCTTTGTCGGCAGGTGGGTGAGGGTTGTGGTTCGTTAGGATTCCTTTCGCCTTACCCCCTTAGAGGTAGTGTCGCTTGTGCGACATCCGATTTGCCTTTCCCATTAGGGGAAGGGCGAATCTCGAATGTGATTTCTTTTCGTTTAGTTGGTGGCTTCTTTGTTTGGTTGAAGGTTTGACTGCTAATGTTCCTTGCGCAATTTAAAGATGGATTTAGTCCAGTTAAAAAATAGTCGTGCGGCTCGACGCCCTATTTTATCTAAGTTGTTTGACGAATTAACTCGGGCGATAGCTGATGCTGACAGATTGTTAGTCGAAACGTTGCTTGAAAAGATTCAGGTGAAGGAGGCAGCGCTACTGTTAATAAATGAACAATTGGAAGTTGCTAGTCCGGCCGGTGAAGTAGCTGCTGAAGTGACAAACAATGATGTTTTCAATGATATCATTATTGATGCTAAAATCCGAGCAAACAGATTTTTGAAGAGTAACCCTGCGGTGCAACCCGCTGCTGCAGTGACCGGTGCTGCCAGGACAACCAAGTTTGCCAAATTGCCCAAGCTGCAGATTGCCAAGTTCGATGGAACAGTTTCGGATTGGGAAAGATTTTCCGACCAATTTTCTGCAGGAATTGACCAAAACACCGACTTGGCTAAAATTGACAAGTTTAATTATTTGAGGGGCCTGCTAAAAGAGTCTGCAAGTTTGACTATTGCCGGTTTATCACTGACAGAGGCTAATTATGATACTGCTTGGAAGCTGCTTCAAGAAAAGTATGGTGACCCACAATTATTAATTGCTGAACACATACGTCAATTGTGGGATTTGAAGAAAGTCACTCGAATGGACAATGCAGTGGAGCTACGAAGATTAGTGGAAGATTTTCAGAAGCATATCAGGTCTTTGGAAGTGCTTGGTCAAGATGTGTCTAGCATGGGAGCGTTACTGTGCCCGATTTTGCTGAAGTGTTTGCCAAACCCTGTTATTCGTGAATGGCATCGCAAGAACAATGGAGCTGCTGTTTACGATTTGTCACTAATGGTTGAATTTGTTAAGGACGAACTGAAGGGTATAGAACTTACCTATGGTGTCTCACAATTCAAGGAAGGAGCTTCTGCAGTCGATAGTGGTCGCAAGAAGGAAATTTCAAGAGCTTCAGCTTCAGCTTTGCTTACCACGGATGAGGCCTCTACTAATATGCCTAGTCGTAGAACTTATTGCGTATTTTGCAATGAATCTAATTCGCATACATCCTCGTATTGCCCTAAGTATGTGACCATAGAAGAACGTCGTGCGTCCCTAATGGCCTCTCGTAGGTGCTTCCGTTGTTTAAAGAATTCCAATCATTTTGCCAGTTCCTGCGATCAGCGAATCATTTGTCGAGTCTGCAATTCTCGCAGGCATCATACCCTTTTATGCCAGAAACGCACTTCTCCTTCAGCTGCCCTTCCTGCAATACACAGTCGAGTTCCCCTTGAACCAGTCTCTGGAGGTGTCAAGGAAAAGGTAGTGCCAAGTGGTAAAGGAAGTAAATCCGATACGTCGCAGTCTGCATTAATTGCTTCCACATCCTTGTCAAAAAGTAGTGGATCTAAGATGGTTTCAATTTTGCAAACGATACGAGTTTGGATCCAGCATTCTGGAGGGACTAAAGAGATAGTAATTTTAGTGGACAATGGATCTGAAAGATCATTTATCTCTTCTCGACTGGTGGAGCAACTGAACTTAACTATTGAAGGGGAAGAAGACACTCTCATTCGTTCCTTTGGAGGCATGAAAAAACAGCAAAGAAGCAAAGTGATTTCCTTTTGTCTAATTGGCGGCAATGGAGTGCAGTTAAAGTTGTCAGCTTTAGAAGTACCGGAAATTTGTCACGGTGTCAAGATTTGGGAAACCAGTTTGGTGGAGAGGTTTCTACGGGATAACCGCACATACAGTTGGAATCAGAAGATGGGACCTGGGGAAATTGCAACGGTTGATGTTCTGATTGGTGCTGATCAATATTGGCGAGTAATGACTGGCCAAATGAAGAAATTGAGTTCAGCACTCATGTCTACCCAAAGCGTTTTTGGCTGGATGTTGCAAGGTAGCACTCCGATGTATGGTCCTTTGTCACCACACTCCTTGTCAATGTGTGTCGCTACTTCAAAGGAAGAGGATCCGTCTTTGCAAAATAATTTAGCAAGAATGTGGGAGCTTGACAGTAGTGGCATCATGGCCAAGGAAGACAGATCACCGCAGACGTTAGAACAGGTGGAAGTTCTCAAGTTTTTTCATGAAACGAGCACATTGCAAGAGGACCGTTATCAAGTTCGTATTCCTTGGAATCAACACAAGTTGGAACTGTCTGATAATTTTGATGTTGCATTAGAAAGATTGCGTAAGCTACTTTGGAAGCTTAAGACGGACCCTGTGTTTTTTGAACGTTATAAAGGGGCACTGTTAGAATACGTCCAGAATGGTCATGCAGAAGAAGTAAGTTTGGAAGATCATAATGCGACAGTTTATTACATGCCTCATCATGCCATTGTTAAAGAAGATAGAACTACTACGAAGATTCGCATAGTTTTTGATGCTTCTTCCAGCCCTGAGGGTGGTTTTTCATTGAATAGTTGTCAACATGCAGGTCCAAGTCTCAACCCATCTATCTTTGAATTGCTGCTTCGTTTTCGGTGGCACAAGATTGGAATAACCACTGATTTGTCCAAAGCCTTTCTGCAAGTGAGACTGCACCCTGAAGATAGAGATGCCACAAGATTCTTGTGGACGGACAGCCCTTGGAAACGAGGTACTCAACCTTCCCTGCGAGTATTTCGAATGACTAGTGTGTTGTTTGGGATGAAGGCCAGCCCGTTTTTGCTAGCAGCAACTATTCGTCTTCATGCAAGTACCCATCCCTTGAGTGACGAAGAATTTAGTAAGCATTTAGCTGATCATACTTATGTTGATGACTGCTTATCAGGAGAAGAGTCTATAAAAAAGGCCTATTTGCTTTCTAAACGAATTCACGATTTTATGCTGAAGGGCGGCATGCAATTTACCAAATGGGCCACAAATGATGACAATCTTTGGAAATTATGGATTTCTGATGGTTTAGTGCCGGCAGAGGAGACAGTAGAACAGAAGGTTAAGGTGCTGGGACTGAACTGGGATACAGCAACTGATGAATTTAGTTTTCGTCATGCAGAGTTGATAGCAGCAATCAAGGTCGACTCTTGTACCAAACGAAGTTTGTTGGGAATTCTTGCTCGAATTTTTGACCCGTTGGGGCTGTTGGCGCCCTTTGTAGTAATTATCAAGCGTCTTCTTCAAGACTTATGGAGGCTGAAGGCTGATTGGGATGTAGTCATGCCAGACAAGTTGTTAGCCAGTTGGGTACAGTGGAAAGAACAGATGCAGTATGTGACTGAATTCAGGATTCCAAGATGGCTTCAAGTCAGTAGTTTAGAAGGGTTCCAGATACATACCTTTTGCGATGCTGGACCGCGGGTGTATGCAGCTGTAGTGTACTTTCGATTTCGTACAAAAGGAAAGGAGCAGTTCCAAACATGCTTTGTGACGGCCAAATCTAGATTAGCCCCTCTTCAGCCTATGTGTATACCTCGGTTGGAACTTTTGGCGTGTCTAATTGGAAGTCGTCTATCAGCCAGTATTACTCAAGTCTTAAAGTGTGAGCAAGCTGAGCAATTTTTTTGGTCTGATTCAAAGGTGGCCTTAAAATGGATAGAAGATGTTCCGTCCAGATGGAAGCTGTTTGTGGCTCGTAGAGTGCAAGAAATTCAGTCGACTACAAGGGACAAAGGCAGCTGGAATTATTGTAGTAGCAAGCAAAACATTGCTGATATAATTACCAGGGGACAAAGCTTGCCCAAGTTAATGCGGAACAAAGAATGGTTACATGGTCCCACATGGCTGAGTTTGCCCCAAGATAACTGGAACCGATGTCCGTCTTCATTACAGGAAGAAGAATTAGTTGCTATCAGTCAGGAAGAAGATTCGATGGTTGCTGTACAGCTAAATCTCTGTTCTGAACCGTTGTTGAAATCGGATGATTTTAGTTCCTGGCAACGATTAACCAGAATTACTGCCTGGATTAAGCGTTTCTGTAGTAACTGTCGTAACGCAACTAAAAGGAAAACCCCATGGCTAACCTTTACTGAGCTTCAAGCTGCTGAGAGATACTGGATTGCTATAATTCAAGTACAAACCTTTGCTAATGAATTTAAAGCTTTATCGACTCAGAAAGAAGTAAATAAGGACTCTTGCATTTATCAATTTAAGCCCTTTTTGGATGAAGAGAAATTTATTCGTTTAGGTGGAAGACTCAGATTTGCAAAGTTTTCAGAAGAACAGAAACACCCTTTTCTCTTGAAAGGTGGAGGATTGGTGGATTTGCTTATACGAGACAGGCATATTAGAATCTTGCATGGAGGAGTTCAAAGTACACTTGGATGTCTCAGAAACGAATTTTGGATTTTGCGTGGTCGTCAGGCGGTTCGTAAAGCCATACATGGGTGCATGAAGTGTAGAAGGTGGAATGCCAGGCCAGCAAGTGAGATGGAAGCACCTTTGCCAGAAGAGCGAGTTACAGAAACAAGTCCTTTTTTTTCTACGGGGGTAGATTTCTGTGGACCAGTAGCAGTCAAGTCACATGATGGAATAGCCCAGGCTTATATATGTCTGTTCACCTGCGCAGTGACTCGTGCATTGCATTTAGAACTTGTTGCGTCCCAAAGTACAGCAAATTTTATTTTAGCCTTTAGACGGTTCGTGGCCAGAAGGGGTGGTTGTCGAATAGTGTACAGTGACAATGCACAAACATTTCACAAGGTGGATCGTTTGTTAAGAGAAAGTTGTGCTTGGCTACGTGATACTCAGCTACAAGAGGTGGTGACTGGCCTAGGGATCGAGTGGAAATTCATAGCCCCAAGAGCGTCATGGTGGGGTGGATTTTATGAAAGAATGGTGCAGATGGTAAAATATCATTTACGACGCACTTTAGGCTCAGCTATGTTGTCTGCAGATGAATTGTATACTGTACTCACGGAAATAGAAGCAATTGTCAATAATCGCCCGTTAACGGTTATTACAGAGGATTTTTCTGATGCTGAATATCTAACGCCTTCACATTTTCTGCTTGGGAAAAAGGGTGGTTGCTTAACCGATAGTTTGTTGTTTCACACTGACGTTCCCACAAATCCACAGTTGATTAGAAGATGGAGATATCGTGGACAGTTAATGAAGAAGTTTTGGAATCAATGGCGTCGTGACTATTTGCTGCAACTCCGAACGGCGCATGAAGTTCGTCGGAGAACAAACCAACAGGATCCTATTCAGCTGCATGACGTAGTGCTGCAAATAGAAGAAAAGTTACCCAAGGGGAGATGGAAATTAGCTCGGGTAGTGGAGTTAACAAAAGGAAGAGATGGGAAAGTACGATCTGTTATGCTACAGCATGCTGATGGAAGCTTATCACGAAGAGCTGTGCAACACATTTGTCCACTAGAAATTGTGTAGGCGCGAACACTGCGTGTCTTGTCCTGCATCTCGTTTTAGCTTAACAGGGCATAGATTCGCTTACAAGATACAGAAGCAAGTCATGAAGAACACCCATGAAGAAGATATTATTGTGAGGTTACATAACACATGATAGGGACGCATATCACAGTTTTTGACGGAGTTACACTCAAACATTATTAAACTTTGCTCATATGTGAAGCAGGAAGAAATTTCAGTAGTTGTCTACTACATCTTTATGCCTATTCTTCGGTCTAAATTCATTGGTCATAGGGTACTGATGATTTAGCAACGTTTGGATTTGGGGAGGTCTGTCTACTCGCCTTTCGTTCTGTCTCGGGAGAGGTGTTTAAGAGGAACCAGAAATCTACCAGTAAAAATTTCTAGGCATAGCACAATATTCATCGCATAGTCCACTACAGTGCGATTTTTGCCGACTGATGAAGACCCGATCAGAAGGTTGTTTTTATACTCCGGGCAATATTCCCCCCTGAAGAATTCATACTTCGTGAAGTATTGACAAAATATTGAAGATTAATCGGGAAGACGGAGTAGTGGGTTTGCCACAAGATGAATCTTTAGAAGATTTAGAAAGT
>JAHWFP010073308.1:696-20006 GCA_023313725.1 Lithobius niger | reverse complement strand
CCTTCGATACAGTTAAACATGCTCATTTTGTTAACCAAACCACATGCCATTGGCCTTGATGCTTTTGCTGCAAAGTGGTTTGCTTCTTATCTTACTGGTCGCAAACAATGCGTTCGTGTGTGCAATAATACCTCAATACCTCATCGTTTCTGGATGTTGCGTCTGGAGTTCCACAAGGGTCTGTCCTTGGGCCTATTCTTTTTTCTATTTTCATAATGATCTCCCAGACTGCATCACTACATGCATCATAATGTTCGTCGATAATGTACAGACCAGGTTAAGTCCTCTCTTGATAATGCTGTCTCGACTTTCCGAACTTAAAAAATGCCCTTGATAACATTACCCACTGGTGAAGTGCAAACGGCCTTTCACTCCTTGGAAACAAATGTCAACATATTATTATTGCCTCGCCCCAGATATTTCAAGCTTGTGCTCTTAACGAACTTTTTCACCACAACCCTGTTGCAATTAACAATTTTAAATTGAAAACATCCCATCACGTAAAAAAAAAACTTGGAGTCATTTTTGACAAGCATTTATCCTGGGAGGATCATATGAGTACACAATGCCGTTCTGCGTTACAAAGCCTTATAGTGTCCGCGGCCTATCTTGAGAAGTTCTCGGCAGAACGAACACAGATAATCGATTGTACGTTTTCAGTAGCGGAGTGCCTTGTTGGTATCCAAGGTGGTTACAAAAACAATGGCGGCCATCGATTAAAGCCACCCCCTCCAGGAAGACGTAGCCGCTTACAAAATACTTGCAGGACTCAAGATACGCCGCGCACACAATAGCTATCTGGTAACATTCAAGCATAATTTTCTTAGCATGAAAACTAAACGTAATCTCGTGGCAGCATTGATCATTACATTGATTTGATTTATCTCAGTGCTTCAAAAACATTGTTGAACCAAGTGCAGAGGGTCCAGAACCCTCGTGTTCGTTTAATTTTTAATATAAAACGTATCAGCGTGTCAGAGAAACATGAAAACAAAATCATAAATGTATTTTCATGGAAAACAGAAGAGCTTTACATTTAAAGTGGCACTATCACCGATTAAAGGTACGCAGAATCTGGCAACATCTTGCATCATGCTTGCATCAAGCTAAGTAATGCACAGAGCCATTTCCTTTAACGAAACAAACAAGCCACGACCTCCTTAATTATTGAGTGAAAATTTGGTACGTCCTCGTGCACCTGTGAGCAAACTGTAAAGATTAACAATATCACTGCCGCTAGATGGCGCAATGGTATTTTCGTCCGCTTTTCAATCGGTGATCCAGTTTGTTTACAGGACCATCCTGTTTGTTTAAACTTTTCAACTCTGCTATTACAACTCACAAATATCCCACCAGACTCAGCGACAGTTCTACTTTCACCCCTCCCTGATGTCGAACTAATAAATACTAACCTTCCTTTTTTCACTCCGAGTATAAAGTTATGGAACGATCTGCCTGCAGAAATCAAGAACGCCTCTGTTGTTCAAGCATGTAAAAGCCATGTTTACCAGCGTTTTTTTTTTTTTCATTTCTAGTGTGGTCACCCCCGTGGCTCAAATATATATTTTTTCGAGAGGGGGGGGGGGGGAGATTAAACATTTTTACGTCCCCCATCAGCACTCTTTTTACGTCCCCTTCAGCATCCACAAGAATGACTCCAGATTGGGGACATGTTTTTAAAATGCTTAGCTGATACGTATGTTTTTTGTTACAAAAGTTTTGTTCAGCGAAGTTTTCTTTAGTCCGTAAGTCTTCTTCAGTTTTCCCCCCGCCCCCATCAACCCTGCTCACGTCTTCCTGTACGAATATTTTTCTTTCATTGCTTAATGCATGGCTCCATGGAGAAAAAATGGTTTTGAAGAAAGTAACGAATAATATACAGATTTTTTCAATGACTTCTACGCCCTCTTGGCTCTGTGCTCTAGGGAGAGCACTTGTCCCCCTCCCGCTCTTCCCCGTTATTTACGACACTGCCCCCCCCCCCCCCCATGGCCTCTTTTGTGCGCTTTATTATTTATTTTTATGATTAGCATTACATAATTGTATTATTTTTTTTTCTTGTTTGTATGTGGTTTTATTTTGTTCCTGGGTTATGTGTAAGATTGGGCGTTCAAGCCTAAACCACGCCCTATGTAAAGTTTGGCGATACCATTTTCTTATTTAATTTTTATTGTATTTTGTTTGCAATAAACCCATTGCGTACTTACTTATCCGCAAATAGATCACGTTTATTGAGAACCGACGAGGTCATTTTGTTCTATCTAGTTAGCCTATGATTTATTTTTAAATCTACAGCTGTGTACAATAAGCCGCTCGGTCTGGACCATACATTCACAAGACTAAGTGAAAAACAGTTTCGAACCTGAATATCAATAAAATGCTGCTGACAGGGCACTTTTTGATAAAAACAAAAATATAATTAGTTACTTAAAGCAACATCCAGCCTGCCTTCCGCCTGCCTCACAACACCCACGCGACGATCACATCCGCGTATTTACCGCAGCTAAGGTCAACTGAGACGGTAGCTTCGTTCCTATCAGCGAAAAACGTAGCTACTGTCTCAGTTGGCATTGCGCCTAATTGTCCAGCCAGCGTGAACCCATTGATTGTGTCGTCAAAAACCGGAATGATTTTTGTATTTTAAAATCACAATAAAAAATTTTCTTGACTAGTGTCTTATAATTTTGCTGCGGCGATCTATTGGAATAATTAATTTTAATTTTTACTGCATTAGCGTTCTAGATATTTGATCTCGTAGTAATTACTAGCAAACGATTAAAATTAATATTGCGCACACAGATAAAACTTCAAGGTCATTGTAGGAGCGCGATGCATCATATATATTTGGGACGAACGTAAATAAAGTTAGTAATATTCAACAGAAAATCTCTTAGACGCCACATTTTAAAACGGATTTTAAGCAAGAGAAAGACTAACGGTAAGTACAGGTTTTTTTTAAATTGGTTTCGTTCTTTTTTACTTTTCTTTCGTTTCCTTTCATTTTGGTTTCGTTATTTTTCGAATTGCTTTAGTTTCTTTGCATATTGGTTTAGTTTCTTTTCACTTTGCTTTAGTTGCGAGATAATTTTACCAATCTGATCTGCAAATTAAACGGAGAATACTAAATGTAATTTACAGTAAATAAATTAAGATGTAGGTTTAAAAACGTATTAAATTATTGATTTACTGTATACAGTAATATCAGTAATATCCATAAATGGCTACTGCTAAAATTAAGTTGAACGACATATTTAAAAAGCAATGTGGTGAGAATTATCAATGGATTTTCCATCGGTAATGTGTTCCGAGCACTTAATTTATTTTTCTTTTATTTATTTGTAATAATTCAAGAATTTCTGTTACGACGCTTCAAGAAAACAACTGAAAACGAAACTAACGGCCCAGTACTGTCGTACAGGGAAGCTCCATTCCAGCCGCGATGTAGGGTAAGTAACGGGAAAATACGAGGCCACACACAAATTTCGTCCTTTTTGAAATACCTCCCGTCAGTCACACTATTCACAACCTTTGCAACCCCGACCCGTGGAAAATATCGTCGACCTCCCCCCCCCCCTCCTCCAATTCCTTACCGCAAGAGGAAAGCAATGTGGGGAAAATTATAAATCTAGTAATGAAATTAGTCAGATTTTGCACTAAAATTTCTGAAGACCGTTCCTGTAAAGTCAATACCCCAAAACAAAACTTTTGGATTCCCGCCAAACTTTTCGGCCGTGTGAAGTCGTGATATCAAACGCCAAGCAATGTTGCCACGCTAATCCCACCGACTAATAAATACTTCAAACGTTAAATGAAATAATTAAAAATTGCGCAGTAAGCAATTTTCATATATTTCATTTAACCTTTGATCTATTACTCGGTGAGATTAGCTTGGCGAAAGAGCTAGTAGTTCGAAGGTTAAATGAAATATATGACATTTGCGAACTGCGCAATTTTCAATTATTTCATTTAACGTTTGAAGTATTTATTAGTCGGTGGGATTAGCGTGGCAACATTGCTTGGCGTTTGATATCACGACTTCACACGGCCGAAAAGTTTGGCGGGAATCCAAAAGTTTTGTTTTGGGGTATTGACTTTACAGGAACGGTCTTCAGAAATTTTAGTGCAAAATCTGACTAATTTCACTACTAAATTTATAATTTTCCTCACATTGCTTTCCTCTTGCGGTAAGGAATTCGAGGCGGGTGGAGGGGGGGGGGGAGGTCGACGATATTTTCCACGGGTCGGGGTTGCAAAGGTTGTGAATAGTGTGACTGAAGGGAGGTATTTCAAAAAGGACGAAATTTGAGTGATGTAATTTGTGTGTGGCCTCGTATTTTCCCGTTACTTACCCTACATCGCGGCTGGAATGGAGCTTCCCTGTACGACAGTACTGGGTCGTTAGTTTCGTTTTCAGTTGCTTACTTAGAGCGTCGTAACAGAAATTATTGAATTATTACAAATAAATAAATGAAAAATAAATTAAGTGCTCGGAACACATTACCGACGGAAAATCCACTGATGATTCTCACCACATTGCTTTTTAAATATGTTGTTCAACTTAATTTTAGCTGTCGCCATTTATGGATATTACTGTATACAGTAAATCAATAATTTAATACGTTTTTAAACCTACATCTTAATTTATTTACTGTAAATTACATTTAGTATTCTCCGTTTAATTTGCAGATCAGATTGGTAAAATTATCTCGCAACTAAAGCAAAGTGAAAAGAAACAAAAGCAAAACGAAAAGAAACTAAACCAATACGCAAAGAAACATAACGAAACCAAAATGAAAGAAAACGAAAGCAAAGTAAAAAAGAACAAAGACAATTTAAAAAAAAACCTGTAAATAGACCTTTGGGGCCGTACTTGATGTGGAGGATCGAGAAAAATGGCGCTGGGAGGTGCATTCCCTTATTAAATTTTCATTTACGAGACCACCTGAAATTCTGATATCTTTATCTCTATTGGCCTTAGTTCCTGAAAAATCAGTTTATATTTCAAACGTTAGATGGCAGCGTGAACCATCGAACCGATGGTTTTTGTGCCAGCTTCTGGTCGTTAGGCCTATACCAACCACCAGGAGTCTCCCAGCGCTTGGGTCAATGGCGGCTGCATTTGGGGTTTTTGGCATGCGCCACGTTTTGTGATCACGTTCCTATCATGTGAAGAAGGGAAGGAAGGCTTGCTTGTCTGTTTTTCCAAAATGAACGATGAACTCTGATGTAATTTTGTTGTGCCCGATGCACCATGGGACGAGCATTTCCTGGACTAAATTGACCGTCAGACATTCGCATTTGGTTGTTTGGCGCTGAAACAAGACTAGTGACTTGGACGTGACGCAAGAGACGGGATCTTTGGATTACATTACAAGAAATTAGGGTTGTCGTGGGAAACGAGGTGATCTTGAGCGCAATATTTGTGTACAAAGTGATCGACAAGTGCCCAAAGGTGAACGGGATTTGCGTAGGAGTCTGCTGATTGGCAGAGTACGAAAGGTAGGTCAGCATTTCATTGATTTCCTGCTGCCTAAATTTTTCTTCGGAGTTAACTTCTGGTTGTGAAGGTGAAGGTGTAGACGGATTGAGGCATTCATTTGTGAGGGAGTGCAGACCTGAAAGACGTTCGGGGCGGGCGGCACTTCGGCCTCGTACAGCTTTCATCCAACGTTTATTTCAAGGCTGTGTCTCGGGTCCCGGTGACGGGATCCAGTTTATAAAGACTCGGGTCCCGGTGAATTCGTTGAAAACTAGGCCTTCAGCGTGTTAAAGTGAACCTAACCAACGTAACCTAACCTAACCTAAACTAACTAATCCTACCCAAAACTAATATAAGTTTGCCAAAAAACTACGGTTTTTTTGTTTGCCGGGATCCACACACGCAGAACTCTGGTCCCGGCAACGCGTCCAAATAGTCTTGAAACAGTTACAGCTTTACCGGGACTAGAGACACTGCGTTATTTTTCAAACTAATAGGCTATCCAATCCAGATTGGCCAGCAAGTATGCGTTAACGCCAACCCACACGTATACCACACGTGTTTCTTCTCCCATAATATAATAGGCCTAGCTTTTTTTTTTTTAATTGTAAACTGGGTGTCGTCGGGGTGTGATGTGTGGGATAATTTCGTCAGATAAACCCATATTGTGTCTAAAATTTTTAGTTGCTGATGGTGGTGTGAAACTGGTTGGAACCTTGAATTTTTTCCTCCCAACATTATTAATTAAGGTCACCCAGCTAGCTCTCCATGGTACGAGCACAAGCGTCACTTTGGCACATGGGAAGAATAGTGCAGCCTCTTCTACCCATAGCTCGTTGTGCCAGAATCCACAACTGACCATCTTTTCCCGTTCTATTTTCGGGTAACCTGACAAAGGCTTTATATGGCCCTCAGAAACCATCGAAACTTAGAAGTCTTTTTGATTCCAATCACCAAGTTTGGAAAGGATAGCAACGCATGTCCGATTGTGCAAGGCAACTTTACGACATGACTGGTTTACAGTTAAAACAACGAACGTCCGCCCATATGGGGTACATAAACTACTAATTCTCTAACAGTATTGTTAATATCTGGAATGAATTGTCAAAAGATGTTACGGCGACTAATTTAAATTGACGCAAAACTAGGGGGACGGGTATTGGTCATGATGAATTGTGTACCTCGTTACTTGGATGATTAGTTAATTTGTCGATCTATACGATAACAGTCGTCCCATACAAGCAAATTCTGTGTTTGGGGCCAGAGTCCCAAGTTTCGATGGTTTCAGAGGGCCAAACTAAGCCATTGCCACAAAAGTGGTAGGCCTGCTGTAAGGGGGAAAGTTGTCGAGCAATCGGAGAGACGGTGATATCGTCCCTAAGCCTTTGGTTTGGCACAGGGGACCTGCCGTAAAAAATGCATGCATGTGGAAACACTAGCACGACTCCGTGAATTGCAAGGAAAACTCATTTTCTCGCTCTGCGCGTGGCATGAGTGTTCACGAGGACAAGCCTCAGATGTCCCAAATGTCGCCTGCACCAGTCACCTGATCAGGCATGCCTTTGCCTCCTGATTTGTTTTCCTACATGTGAAGTAGGGAAAACTGTAAGAAACCATACAAAAAATCCAGGTCGACTGAACAAGGCTTACACTTACAGCCCATTCACACTGCTACGAGATCTCCGACCGAACGCCCTGCAACCAACATTGCCGTGACAACCAACCACACATGCAGTCAGTTGCTGTCAATCATAGTCCAATCAATGGCGGAAACGTTTTCCAGCTTTCCTTGTCAGTATGGCTTTCGTTCTGCAGGATTAATATCCTGTAAATTGAAATAGCAAGGTGGATATTTTCTGCAAATAGGCTATTACTTTATCTGTCTGTGGTGTATGATCTGTGACTTCCTGTTTTTACCATGGAGATTACTAATCACAGAGAGTTCACATTTTTTCTAGGCCTAAGTGGACTGAACGTTGCCCACCGACCAGCCAATGGCCGATAAGGCTGCAAACACGATATCAATCCGAAATGGCGGCTAAGAATACTTGAACTTCGATTTTAATGACGTTTGCCTGTGACGTGACAATTGTGGAGCCCATCTAAAAAGTTATGCCAGGCCTTAGGGATGGATCGGTAACTAAAACTGAATTGTTGGTTTGCTTGCTGAAAACTTATTCATTTCGCTCGTCATTTTGTATCAGTTTTTCGTATAGTGTTGGAAAATCAAAGATTGATTTGATCTACGAATAAATGACAACAAAGTTCCTAGTCACACACAAAAAAAAAAAAATAGAGGAAAATGGTGCCACAGCCAGGCCCATGGTCAATGACACTGCTGAAAATAAAAGCAGGAACAAGTTGGAAGCTAGTAATAGGCCTACTGTTTTAAACTAGAAAAATAGGGTGGGGGTGGAGGGTGGCAAAAAACGATATCGAAACCATAGTTTTGTGGGCATGTAAAACCGAAACCATAGTCAAGAAATGAAAGCAATCCATCCCTACTAGGCCTATGTCGAATGGGGGTGGCGGTATGTCTGGAGCCTAGGACTGGAAAGCACGTGTTCTAGCTGAACTCGATTCTGCAGCGTTGAATGGTCTGTCTTGTGAGTGTGACGGGGTGAGTATTTACCCGTTCCTTTTCTTTAGTGGTGGTCTGAACCAGCCATAAAATACATAGCGTAGCCTTGTGCACGTTTTGCCATCTGGATGAAATGGACTCTGTAGCGAAAATCACGCTAATGTTAGGCCTACCTAGAAATAGGCGTGCACAAACATGCCAGTTTGGTTGCCACTGCTAACAGTATGGTTCGTACTGGACCATGTGCTGAAGGTTAGGTTAGAAATATGGTAAAACAAAAAAATATAATGAGACACAAGCGATTATCGCTAATGGTGTGCCTGTTCCTGGAGACCTTTCCGTAGTAGAGAATGAGTGAGAAGCTAGCGTAGTCGCTCAGTTAAAACTAGATTTGTATAAAAACGGAACTTGATTATGAAAAAAAAAATAAGCAACGTACGATTTAGAGGGTAGTCCCTTTAAAATTATTCGTTAATTTATACAAGGTAGGCTAGATGTTTCATCCTTTTTGCTCCAGACTGTTTGCTTCAAGTGCAGTTCAGAGCAGCTGTTTGTTAATTGCTTTGCAGAGGCCAGGATGTAGCCTAGGTACAAGTGGCCATGATTGGCGTCTTAGTTGGGGTAAAGCCAATTTGAATTGCCGCCAGCATTTCTTTGTTTTGCAGGGAAAGGTGTATTTGTAATAGATTGCCGTAGCCTATAATGTCGTTGACTTGTCAAACAAAAACTTATTCAAGCATAGATTTTACCATTTTAGTTAGAAGAAAACCAACCCTCCTACTTTGAGTGTTCGAAAAATGCCAGAAGACTAACTCTCGCTCAAATTCAAAGTAAACAAATCCTACCGAATTTGTGAATTTTCAACAGACTGCTTGACTAAGATGGTAAAAATAGTGGTAGAGAACCGCCTCCGGTCCAGAAACAGTGGCGCCCTCCGTGGGAGTGTGTTTCCGTAGCTTAGGCTATGTAGGCCTAGGCCTAGTCAGGAGGAGCGTCTACAGTGCTACAGGGATTTGTTAGCAAAGTGTCATTTAGAGGTGTCATTTAGAGCATAGCGAGACATTTAGAGGTGTGTGCCACAGTCGTCAATGATATCCTTAGGCTAGCTCCTTTGTTTTAAATATAGGCCTAGTGTTTTAGTGTTAAACAATGGCAAAGTAATATGCTAATAATAAAAATAAAGCAACAAATGGACGATTCGTTGGTCGTAAGTTACCCACCTGACAATCGTGTATTGATGCTTAACGTGATATATTTCAGTTTCAAGTTTAGGTAGCTCAGTGGATTCACAATATTGCTCCGCTTTCTGTGTGTTGAGTGGGCATCCGTGCCAAGGGTGTACTTTGTCTCTCCCTTGCGGGTAGACATGTCACCATTATGCGAGACAAATCCACTGCTGTTGCCTATCTGCGAAGGGGGACCTACTTGGTGTCCCTTCATCAGACGGTGTCCAAGGTCTTCAACCCAGCCTTACGACTGGGGTCTCTCCCTCTCCGTGGCATACATTGGGACGGCTCAACATGCTAGCAAACGAATTCTCTCGCCGACAAGATTCTGACTGCCAAATTTGACCCTCCGAATGTTTGTCAGCAGCTGAATCTGAAATGGGGGAAACCAATCGTGACCCTCACTGGAATCGTCTGCCTCATTCCATCTCTCCAGTTCCAGAGCTGTGAGCATGGGCCACAGGCCTACCCTCAGGTTGGACTGGAAGGGGATACATGCTAATGAGTTTTCCACCATTTATCCTCCTTCCCAGAGTCCTAAGAAAAATTCTGACTGTCACCAAGAAATTTCTTTGTAATCACCGCGGTATGGAATGATGACTGTCAAAATGGAAGACTTAGTACCCCTCTCAAACTGTCCTTGGTCTTCTAACCCAACATAACTGCCGGATTCTTCACCCAAACCCTTAAAGGCTTCGGCTTCATGGGTGGAGACTGAGAGAAAGCTTTTCTGACATGTGGGACTTTGAAATTCAGTTTACAAGCATCTGCAGAGTGCCTTGCTTAAATCCTGTGAACAATTAGATTTTTAAAGTTTATTTTCAGTATACCGGAAAGTTACGCATGACTCTGCAGTGTTCACTGATTGGTGACCTACTAATTTTCGCACTTGCCTTTTGGTGTTGTAGCTGATTCCGGAAATCTCGGAATTCTGGAAATCCCCTCCTTTAGAGATCGTTATTAAAACAACTGATGGTGGTACCGTAGCCCCCGGACGGAGTACTTGCCTGTTGTTGTGGCTTTATGTGTAGACACAACTTTGCCTCTTGCTGTTGGACTCACTTAACTAGGTTACAAAACCACAGTTCCTTGGAGTCAGCTGGAATCGGAAATTGTAAGTTAGCATCAAGTTTTAATTGCTTAAATTGTACTTGAAAATAGCATTGCTGAGGTGCCATTGTGTGTCCCCAAGGCTGAGCGGGTTAAAGTCTTGGGCAAGGAATTGCACCCAAAACTGGTCGTTAGTAGTGTATGGTACTATTAGTGTGCATTAATATGGCGTTGTGTACGGTTCCTAACAGAAATCAATACTAAACTTCGGTGCACAAACCTCTTTCCTAACTAATTCAGTGCTATTAGAGATTTTCAGTCTGTAACAGTTCCAATGCAATTCGTGTTTGAAGATTTCAAATTTTCTCCGTAACAGATTTCAATGCTGAGGGGAAAGCCTAGCATAACGTTGTTGTGTGCAGATTAGTATTAGAGTATGGAGATGTTGTGCGCACGCTAGCATGGGTTAACTCTCCCTAATGCTAGAAGATTTCAATGCATGGCGTTGTTGTGTGCAGATTAGTATTGGAGTATGGAGTTGTTGTACGCGCGCTACCATGGGGATGACCCCAATGCTACAAGATTTCAATGCATGACGTTGTTGTGTGCAGATTAGTATTAGAGTATGGAGATGTTGTGCGCGCGATAGCATGGGCTAACTCTTCCTAATGCTAGAAGATTTCAATGCATGACGTTGTTGTGTGCAGATTAGTATTGGAGTATGGAGTTGTTGTGCGCGCGCTACCTTGGGGATGACCCAATGCTACAAGATTTCAATGCATAACGTTGTTGTGTGCAGATTAGTATTAGAGTATGGAGATGTTGTGCGCACGCTAGCATGGGTTAACTCTCCCTAATGCTAGAAGATTTCAATGCATGGCGTTGTTGTGTGCAGATTAGTATTGGAGTATGGAGTTGTTGTACGCGCGCTACCATGAGGATGACCCCAATGCTATAAGATTTCAATGCATGACGTTGTTGTGTGCAGATTAGTATTAGAGTATGGAGATGTTGTGCGCGCGATAGCATGGGCTAACTCTTCCTAATGCTAGAAGATTTCAATACATGACGTTGTTGTGTGCAGATTAGTATTGGAGTATGGAGTTGTTGTGCGCACGCTACCATGGGGATGACCCAATGCTACAAGATTTCAATTCATGACGCTGCTGTGTGCAGATTAGTATTGGAGTATGGAGTTGTTGTGCGCGGGGCTAGCATGGCCTAACTCTTCCCAACGTTATTCCATTTAGTATGACCATGAAAGAGAAAGCTTTTGACGGTTCATTTGCTCGATAGTTAGTAACACTTTCAATGTTAAAATACTTTCATCACTTTGAAGTCCTGAAAGAGAAAGCTTTTGGTGGTTCATTTGAGCGATAGTTATGTCTTGTTTGCAATATCAGTTTTGGTGATCGTGATATAAGGGTTTTTTTGATACCGACTTGGGCGGTGGTTACCTCTATGGGAGTTTGTTTTTGAGAATGGTATTATGGAGGTTTTAGAAGCCGACGGGAAGGTTTTGCAGGAAAGGTTTTTTGCATGTTTGGTGATCGTGATATAAGGGGGGTTTTCTTACCCCCCATTTTAGCGGCGGTCACCTACTATTCTCTATGGGAGAGTTTGACAGTTTGTTTTCGAGAATGGTCATTATGACGAAAAAGTCTCTTTGGTCGAAGGGCCTTCGCACGAAAAGGCGTATAGAGCGAGGGGAAGAGTTAGTACTCCTTTTTTTTATCACAGGTTTCTACCAAAGGTAGATCTGCGGAGAAGGGAAACCTCTTTTGGAGATAACCCTCTCAACGCGCGCGCGCGAAAAGGACGTTGGCTCAGAGTTCCCAGGCTCCTAGTCGAACCACACTTTTCTCCGCCCTTCCTACGGGAGGACCGTGTAGGATTGAGGAAGATGACAGTGTCCTTACGTGGTTCTTTGTTTTTTTTTTTCATATTTTATTACAAACTGTATGTAAGTTGGAGTTTTATATCCTCCAACAAAAAAACATACAGCTGGAGTAAGGCCCCAGAACTAGGACAAAAAGCTGGAGTGAGGCTCCAGAACTATAAGTCATTATACAATATTATGGGTACAAAAGCTGGAGTGAGGCTCCAGAACTAAACCCGTTACACAATAACTAAAAAAAAACTCGTCACAAAAGCTGGAAGTTAGGCTCCAGAACTGAATAGGCGTTATATAATATTACGCTTTACCCGTCACAAAAGCTGGAGTAATGCTCCAGAAACTAGATTACAGTTATATAATGGTAAAGAAGAAAAAAAAGACTTCCCCGACTAACACTTCTCTCTCTCTCTTCCCCCAGCGAGTAAGGCTTTACACGTCTGTTGGCAGTTGGCGTCGACGAAAGGCTCAGTCGTGTTCAATTTGAAATGTTTCTTTACGAATCTAACGACTCGTCGGTCATTAGCGTCTTTCGTCATGTGATTCAACTTATCTAGAACGCGGTTCATGGACAGTCCGTTCGCCTTATGGTATAGAAAGTAGAGACAATACTGTCCGCATACGACGCTGCAAGGCCCCTGCAAGCTCGTGAGGTTGTAACGTTTGAACATAGAGTTTTTCTTGAGAAAACCCAAAATGTGAATGTTTCGTGGTTTTAACCCGTAACTGTCGAAATAGTCCACGCTCGCTGTCCTTCTGTCGAAATAGACGGCGACCCAGTGACTGCCAGGTTTCGTCGCAGGGTCCAGATTGATGATGTAAGCTTCTCGGGTGGGTGTCTCGGGCAACTGGTCGGAAGCGTACACACCCCCGAAACGAGGGCCGAGCTTGCTGTGTCGTCTGGCCGCACTTCTCAGTTCGTGCGTCTGCATGGTTTTTCTCTCAGTGTTCGTACAGCACGTTCTTGGACTGGTCAATCTCGAGAACGGTTTGATGGACCATGTACATCACCAGGTTGACGGTTTCGACGAGCGCTTGCTTGAACGTCACGTCGACTCTGAGAGCTCCCTGCTTAATAAGGTTGTGGTGGCACTGTCCCTGGCTTTTGTCGGAGGTCAAGTCGAAGGCGTACAGACAATTGCCCAGAGGATAGTCGGCGTATGGGAGACGAGGCGCCGAGTCGGAAGTGAGTTTGTCGAGTGCCTGGAAGAGGGAATAATAGTTTCTCACGTACAAGTCGTCGGTATAATCGGGTTTGTAGGGAATGGCCGGAATCGTTCTTCCATCCACTTGCAAGGTGAGGTAGTTGACGTTATAGTGGTGGAAATTAAACGGGTTTGCGCCGTAAGCACCGTTGAAAGCATTGTTCGAGACAAAACCCAGCAGGCAGAACGAGGGTAGGTTTCCGAGCACGACGTTGTCGAGATTGCCTTGTCTCGATCCGGCCGGAATGGTGAAAGTCTTAACCTCCACTCGGCGGATGGGGTACTTGACGGTATTGGTCTTGAGGGCCTCCGCGAAGCCGATGAGTACCGAGGGCGATGGTACGACTCGTCGAACGTAGAGGACGGCACTCGTGATGTTGACGCGATAGTCGGCCCCAACTTCCGTACTCATCAGGCAGAAGGCATCCTTGCTTCTGGTGAGTTTCAGCCTCAGGTCGACGTTGTTGAGTAGCAGTCGATCCTGCTGGAAGAGGTCGCAATGGGGCCTGCCGTAGAGATCGACCACCTTGCTGGTTTTGACTCGCCCATTGCGGTATTTGAACCCGAGGTTCTTCCCAGCGTCCGAGATGTCGGCCTCGTCGAAGGATCCGGGGGTGTCCTTCTTCCACAGTTGGCTCGAAAGATGACTGTTTTCACCGTCACCGCCATAAGTCAACAGAGTCTCGAGGTAGCTACGGTAGGCGTACCCGTTGTCGGAATTGGATATTTGTTTGCCACTCACTTCGCAATCGCACTGGGAAAATAGAGAGTGTAGGAGTAGATTCACGGGAGCTACGGCATTAGCAGCGGTCAATGTCGTCGATGTCCCCTTGACAACCTTACATCGGATGTGGAGATAAGACTGGCTCAGGTCCAGCAGGCAGTCGGCGGCACCGGGCACTACGAACTCGATGGGAGCACTATCACTTAGAGTGGCTAGAGGATGGTAGGCCACCAAGGTATCGTCGTTCACGGTAACCTGCACCGGAGGTACGGAGAACAGTTCCAATTCTTCTTTGGTGCAGGGCACCGAATCTCTGTCCGGCTTCATCAACATGACGACCTCTGAATGAAAGATTTTCGATGCGGAGGGTCTTTATCTAGTCGAAAAAGTCCGCCTTACTTCTCGGAAGACGGCGATGTGAAGGGGCTTTGCGACGTCGTACGAGAGCAACTAGACCACGCCGACGTTTCCCTCCCGACTGGCCTTTCTTTCGACGACAACACTTCTTCCTCTTTCGACCTGTTCCAGACTGCCCTCCCGTCGCCACCGCAACAGCGTCTCGTTTAGCCGCGTCCCACCTATTTCTAGCGGCTTCCTTAAAGGAGGTCCCTCCCTGAACGTCGTCCAAAAGTTTGGAGCCACTTCTCAACGCGTACCTTCCTACTCCGAAAAGAGCGTTTTTAATAAAAGGAAGAGCCGACCTGAACACACCACCCAGGAAATCCCCGAAACCCGATCCACGCTGTATGCGCCCGCCAGAAAAGTAAGGGGCCCCACCTATCTGGTTTCTCGAACAATAGTGCCCGATGCATACCCGAGGGTCCAATCCTACGTAGGGGGTCCGCATTTTTGTCTCACGTCCGATCGGTCGCCCCTTCTGGGAATAAATGATGGTCGGGACCTAACGACGACTCATGAAATAGGTAAAAGCAAGTTGAAAGGTTTCTTTTTAGCTGTCGGGTAGTGTTTTTTGAGAAGGGACTTGATCCCGCTTACGAAAAACCCACCCCGTTGCCTCTTAGTCCTCGTTCTCCTTTTAACCCTCCTCTTAACTCCTCTCCTCTTTTTACGAGGCATGACGATCAGGGACGTCTTCTAAAGTGTAACGTTACGCTAACCTCCCCCGACCTGAATGGTACTTTTTCTCCCAGATCCGTCATTAAATACACTCTTACCGTTTCGAAATCGCGCCTAGCGAGAGGTCGGTAGTAAGGTTTGGTGAAAATCTCGTGCGTTTTACTCCCCCCATCTATTCTAACTACTCGAAGCAGAGGAGCCAGAACATCTCCCACTACGGTCTCGTTCACGATATCGCTGTATACAAAAATACTATTCAGAACTTCTTTCAAACCGAGTCCGGCCCTACCCACTTTGAAAGATGTAATAAATTTGTCGGGGCCGTCTGGAGGAAAACCGAGGATCTTGGTCAGTTTTTCGTCGATCAAGAGCCCCATTATTTCTACGGAAGTGTTATTCTTGTCGGGGGACAACACTTGGATGGGCATGATGACGGTAGCCACGTTCGTTCCCGGGTTGTAATCAAAATGTGGGTACTGTTCGACATCTATCCTATCTCGCATAAGTTGGTTCAGTTTGGCCACGAGCTCCTCTCCTCTACTGTAATATCCTTTGGGTAGATAGGCGGTCACGGTCGAGAGATGAGAAATGTAGGACAACCACCAACTCCCATCGTTGAATTGATTGTTGATAAACTCTATGGGCACGGGTCCTCCCCCCTTCTTAGGATGGTCTCCCATGAGGATGTCGTAATAACTCTCTTTGAACACGTTGTCTTTTCTCTCCCATCCTAGAAACACGGACAGGTTGTAAGAGAGACACAGTCTCGCCCCCGTATGGAGTTTGTTGACGATGGTGACGAGCCGAGTGCTCTCGTCGTATCGGAACTGGATGACCGGCTGCGCGAGCGTCTTGACTACCCAGTAGTTGAGAAACTTTATAACATTTTGCATCTTGTAATTCATCAGGTCTACCCCCACGATATTGACGTCCTGCGCCAATCTCCTATCCTCAACCTCCAATTTCGCAATCTCGTCAACGGCGGCGCCCGCCGCCACCGCCGCTTCGGTTTCCGCGAAGGCGTCGATATCGAACCTGGGAAACTTGACGTAGGTGCGCGTCCCTAGCTGGAATTTCATTTCGATCGAATCCATCACGTTGCTCCAGTTCCTAGTAAACTGCACCTCGGCGAGGCCCACGTCCCAGTCACCCGCCAGGCTCACTCTTTGAGCCAGTTTGGTGGTGTAGTCGTTCAGGGTGTTATTGGGAAACAGGTCCAGACTGGCATTCGCCGGCAGAGTCATGTAGAAAGAATCTCCCTCCATCTTACAGTTTCTTCAAATCTCTGGCGGGGATCCAACGGTTGTGGGAGGCGTCGTAACCCTCGAATTGAACGTAGTACTTTTTCTTGCGTCCTTTCCCCCTCGTTTTCAAGACCTTGTCTACCCGATGGTAGTCCACGCCTTCGTTTTTAACCACTTTCTGAAGCTCGTGGAGGTAGAATCGTCCTTTGATGATTTCCCCCTCGTAGTCTTTCAGTCTCGCCGTAACCTGCCCCAATCCTCCTTTAGGTACCAGGACGTGGGTTACGAAAAATATCTCTCTAGACCACATGCCTCGGTAAGCTTTGTCGAACTTACCCTTCGCGATGGATATTCTGACTTTGTCTCCCACGGCCAGAGGGACTCTTTTCTTGACGACGCCGACGCCCTTCCTAGCCATGGCACGACCCAACTTCTTCAAGTCGGCGCCGTAGATCTTGCGCCACATCCGCTTGTGGTTTTTGTGAGTGACGTCGTTGGGGGCCATTTTCGTTCTGGAGTGCACGCTCTTGTTGTAGGTGTCCACGATCTTTTGAATCACGGGCACGTACTGCAGGGTCCCCTTGGCGGTAAAGTGCTTGTGTAAGAGACTCTTCAAAACGCGCTGAAAACGCTCAATTTTCGACGACTTGACGTCTTCGTTCTCGGTGGTGTAGAACTCGATACCGAGGTCCTCGAAGAGATCCTGAACCCCTCGTGCTCGAAATTCTACACCCTTGTCCGAAGTGAGAAAACTAGGGGTAAAAGGCATGCGTTCAAACATCTTCTCGAAAGCACCGACCATTTCGCCCGCCGACTTTGTCTTCAACATTTCCAGCCAGACCTTGCGACTGAACCCGTCCATACAGGTGAGAATGTACCTGTACGGCTCGTTGTAACGTTTCAGGCTGATCATGTCACTGAGGTCGCATTCCATATGACTACCCACTCCTCCCGTAATGATCTTGTTCCTGGGGAATCTGTACCTGACCGCTTTGTGGATGGTGTGTGCATCCTGACGCTCCAACCACTCCTCGATGCGATCGAGATCGTATTTCTTTCCGTCCTTCTTGGCTCTGGCCAACAGTTTGGACGCCGTACCGTAACTGGTGGCTTCGCCCAGATCGTCGTAGTAGATCTTGTTCAGGTATTGCTCCATAGTTTCCAGTCTTGGGGATGTTTGGCCCTGCTACTCCTACGCAGTACGGGTGTGGAATAGACGGGTGTCCTTTTTTTCTTCTCTTCCTTCTTGACCGGCGTTACGGGAGAGAGCCCGGACGGTGACAGAATAGGAGGAGAGAGGCTACCAGACGTCCCACTCAGCAAGCCGGTAGTCGAAGCGGTGGTTGCGGCTGTAGTAGGGGTAGTAGTAGTAGTAGTGGCGGTGGTGGTAGCCGCCGCCGCCGCCGGGACGGCCGACTTGATTCTAAACTGTTGCACGAAAGCGTCCTTCTCTTGCTCCAATTGTCCTATGAACTTCGCCTTGTAGTCGAGGGGAAGACTGTCGTTTTTCAGGATGGCGTCGATCTGAGCTTGTATGGCGACCAGTTTACCGTAGAGAGCTCCTTCGGGCTGGTATTGAAACCCGTGAGGCTGAGCGGCCAACGCCAGTGTGGCGTTCTCCATCGGCGGACGACTCATTTTATATTCGTCTTCGGGCAGGAGCACCATCCTCCGTAGCAGACTCATTTTCTTTCTTCCTTCTTCCTCCTCCTCTTAGGACTTGTTGAACAATCCCCCCAAGAGGGATAATGCCGCTGGGACGAGGAATTGGATGAACCCTCCCGACTGTACCAGAGCCCTCTTTCTAGCTTTAAACGACGCTTTCTTGGAGCCGATGAGTCTGATCTGTTTCTTGTATCTTTTCAACTTGGTCCTGGCTGTCGTACTGACGGGAAGTCGATTGTTGAGAAGGTTCAAGGCAATTTCGGACAGGCAGTCGATTTGAGACTTGTCGGCGTTTTTCAGTAAAGCCGCTCGCTGCCGTTTGTTGATCTTGCACAACGTCTGTAGCAGAGCGCTGTGCTTGCGTACCCTTTCCATCTCGCGTCCTCAGAGGGAATAAACGATGCAGGGTGCTTCGTCGGGAAATATACTCGTCCTGAGTCTCGTAGTGTCGTGGGACTTGCAGTGCAGGTCCACCAACAGGTATCCGAAATCCTTTAGACCAATGGCGTTCTCGTAGGCCTCCATAAATCGTTTGGTCTTGCCGGGGTAGACTTGCGAAGCGAAAGTGGTTATCTGGCGTTTGTCTCTGAGGTTGCGCAGCAGGACGTAATACTGGCTGTTGAGAGCTATCGTCCGCTGGTTCCTGCCCTGACAGTACAGATTCTGCGTCAAGTAACAGATGTTGAACTTGTTGTGATGTCCGAAACGAGTGAACCAGTCGGTCATGTCGCAACCCGCATTGCTCACATTCTGCATCTGGTCGTCCAACACTAGCAATTTCTCTACCGAGCCGTCGTAACGTTCGGGTGGCATGGGAAGTCCCTTGTGAAATCGAATCTTGTCCCTGTACTTCTCCATCCACGACTGGTAATTGTTGTAACACCAATGGATTTGCTCGATTTTAGTATCCGCCATCTCGTCCAAATGGTCGATGAGTTTCAGAGTCCAGCTCGTTTTGCCCGAAGAAGTGGGGCCGGAAACGATAGCGTTGAACGGCGTTCTAAAGTGTCGAAAACCTTCTACGACGATGGCCATTGCGATAGGAAAGGAAGACAGAGTGTGAGAGTGTGAGTGTGTGAGAAAGAGAGAGTGAAAAGAGTATCGAGAGAATGGATCGAGGACCTCGGCCCGAATGAGCTACCTTACCCACCCCCGTATACTTTTA